>PVIR01000616.1:75534-157428 GCA_004026965.1 Petromus typicus | reverse complement strand
TGCCGGAACCACTGAGCTAACTCCCCGGCCCTGTGGCATTTTCATACTAGGCAAATGGTGCAGAACTGAACTATACCCCTGGCCCTTCTAGTTTTCTTCTGTGATGTAGTCTTGCTAAATTGCTCAGGCTGTAGTAGACTTAGTGATCATCTTGCCTGAGCCTTCTGAGAAGCTGGGATGCAAGTGTGTGCCATCACCTCAGTAGTGTTCAAGGTTTTTATTTGGAGCTCATCATGTTGGCACCTTTTAAAATGTATCAGAATTCCTCCCAGAAGAAAAACTAATATTCAGCATAAAGTACATTTTGCAGACTATTTAGACATGAATCATTCTTACCAGTTCTGTGAATGGTGAGAAAACGGAAATCTAAGTTTCCAGTAGCCAGATGAGGGCAGTGGAGCAGGCAAGCCTCTCTCTGACACCAATTTCTGGTCCACTACATTAACTCTTTTTGGCTACAGTGTATCTTTAAAAAAATGATATTGGAGTGAAAAAGTATTGTTAGCGTGGATAGGAATTGAGAAGCTGTAATGAGAAGGAATCGTAATTGGAGCTGATAATATAGAAAGGAAAAGTACCTAGAGCAACAGAATGCAAAGTGAGAAAATGTATTTATAACATATGGGAGAAAAAAACTAAAGAGCTGGAGATGCAGCTCAGTGTGAGCCCTGGAGCTTGGGCATTCAGTCTCTGGTACTGTTATAAACAAGAGCAAATTGGCAACTAACAATAAGCACCAGCAATTTGCTGAATAAGATACTTAATGTGACCTCTAAATATTTGAAATCCTACTTTATCTGAGTTTAAAAAATAGATAAAAAGTAAAAGTAATATGATCTTTTTTCATCTGTCATGTCCACCAAGATTATTATTATTTTTTTTTTTTATTGGTACTGGGGATCAAACTCAGGATGTTGTGCTTGTGAGATAGGCACAGAACCACTGAGCTAGATCGCTGCCCAGTATCTTCTAAGACTGATGAATTACACTCTGTAAGATGGATTATTCTGTAGTAGGAAATTCTTTGTTGCTGTTTTGGAACCAGGATCAAACTCAGACCTCATCAGGCAGGCACTATGCCACTGAACTAAATCCCTGGCCTAGCACAACTGTCTCGAGGGGCATTTTACCCAAAGCTCCTAAACTCTAAACTCATCATTTCTGTTTCTAGAGTTTTAGCTTACAGAAAAGTGTAAGAGCAGGTGGATACGTATGGATACTTGGGTGTTCTTTGGAGCATTGCCAGTATTACTGTAAAATTGGCAATAACACAAAAAAGGAATAATTAAATTTCTCTGCTTTGAAGAGTTGTTTGAACTACATATCATGTAGGCATTAGATTCCCTTTGAATCTTCAGAACTTTTGGTTCTATTTCTTCTTATTTCTGGATAGGTCTTTTTTTTTTTTTAGGTTTTTGGAGACAGGGTCTCGCTTTGTGGTTCAGGCTGACCCTGAGCTCAGCCTCAAACTCACATCACAATCCTCCTGCCTCTGCCTCCCGAGTGCTGGGATTACAGGTGTGAGCCACCACGCCCTGCACTGTGGTATGTGGTACTGGTTGCTGCTGGGTGTGAATCTCCACACCCAGTATTGTTATGTGGTTACCGGGGAATCGAACCCTGGTCCTTGCGCTTGCGAGACAGGCGCCGGAACCACTGAGCTAACTCCCCGGCCCTGTTACATTATTTTTTAAAAAAATTTTTATTGGTACACATCATCATCGCACTCAACATTGAGAATTTGTACCAGAATACGACATGACTTATCTCCCCCACGCCCCCCCGCCCCGTATATACATAATCTGGGTTCTACCTTTTAACCCTGTTGTACTGGGGACCGAGTTTCTATGACTTGAACATGAACTTTGGGGGACATGTCAAAACTGTAACAGTCCTAGGCTTAAGATCTTTTCTTTTCCCACTTCCCTGAGCTTGTGTTCAGGGCTGAGGGTGAGGCACAGGTTCTTCTGGCTCCTATTCTGCTAAGTGCAAGAGCCAAGGGGCCATGTCAGTGTACGCCTTTGGTCGTTTCACCAATCTCAGTAGCTTGGATATTTAATAGTTGGGTATATCTACACATGTTGAAATATCCTTCTTTTAATGAAGTTGGGACAAGATCGATTTATTTAAAGAACTAATGTGGGGCCGGGGATATAGCTCAGTGGTTCCGGTGCCTGTCTTGCAAGCTCAAGGACCCGGGTTTGATCCCTGGTAACCACATAACAATACTGGGTGTGGAGATTCACCCCAGTAGCAACCAGTACCACATACCACAGTGCCGGGCGTGGTGGCTCAGGCCTGTAATCCCAGCACTCGGGAGGCCGAGGCAGGAGGATTGCTGTGATGTGAGTTGGAGGCTGAGCTCAGGGTCAGCCTGAACCACAAAGCAAGACCCTGTTTCCAAAAAAAAAAAAAAAAAAAAAGAACTAATGTGACTCTAAAGCTGACGTAACAGTGTTGCATTGATCTTTGCAGGAGATATGAAAGTTTTTAATTCTTCCTTGGATGTACTTAGCCTCTTTCAGAAGGATCTCCACATGGAGTCTGGTGCCCTTTTTTTCCACTCCCACATCCCCCTCACATGTAATTTTGTTGCAGTGAGAGTGTTACATTTAGCTCTGTGTGTGTGTATGTGTGTGTGAGACAGGATCATACTAAGTTGCTCATGTTGATCTTGAATTTGTAACCCTCCAGCCTTAGCCTCTAGAATGCTGGGATGATAGGTATATGCCATTATTTGGATATATTTAGTTTTTTGAGATAAAGTGTAGAAAGTATGAGGGTAACTCTGAAAAATGAGAGTAAAATATCCCTCTCCACTCCATTTAAACTTAGGCAGATTCTGCAGGACAGTTTGTTATGAAGAATTTAACATTTTGCCTTTGTTCATAGACAGTTTTACAATTCCTGTAGCTTACACTGTGGGAAATTCTCACTGCCTCAGAGCTGTAAGGTAGGAAGTAAGGCAAAATGCTCTTTGCATACAAGTGCCACACATTCTGTGAGTTGAATTCAGCATTCATAAGCATTCCTCCCACACATTAGTCATCATTTATTATTTGGTTTGGTGATCTCAGAGTCTCCCTACCGGCCCTTCCCTCTTCTTCCTTTTCTTCTTTTGTTCTTTTTAAATTTTTTGGAGAGGGTCTCTATGCTGTTCAGGTGAGCTTGAACTCAGGATGAAGTCCAGCTGGCCTCATGCTCACAGTGTCCTCTCCCCTCAGTCTCCCATGAGTACTGGGATTATAGGTGTGTGCCACCATGCCCTACTTGTTGTTAATTTCTTAACCCAGCCTTGACAATAGTATTTTGCTAGTTTTCCATTAATGTCCTGTTTTTTTCTTTTTTCCAGGATCCTATTCTTGGCACCATGCAATTGTCATGTCTCTCCAGCCTCCACTGTGCTGGGACAGTTTCTTAGTCGTTTTATATTCTTCATTATCTTAAAAATCTTGAAGAATCTTTGTCAGGTGGCCTCTAGAACATCTCCCAATTTGAGTTTTTGTGCTTTACTTAGATTAGATTGTGATTATAGGTTTTTGGAACAAATACTAGAGAGTTAAAATGCTTTTCTTTTCACATCATGTTGATATATATGGTATTCATGAAATGTCACGGTTAAAGTTTTCAGGTTTCCCCACATTTTTCCCTTACTGTTCTTGGAACTAGTCACTAAACCTAATTTATTGCTACCAGGGAGAAAAGGGAAAATTTATTGCTACCTTCCATAGGGGGAAGTATCCACATGCACTATTTTTAATTCTTCTGTAACAAAGACTTGCTTCTTACCTTGTATTTAATCTCTTCTTTATATCTGTGGGGTCAGCTATGTTCTTTGTTCTTCTGGTCAACCCAGCTTTGGCTATTGGGAGATGGTTCAGGTTGTTTTCTATATTCCCTTGACATGTACCATATCGTTTCTGGCACTACAAGATGCTTCAGGCTCACTTTTTTTTTTTTTTTCCTGGTGCCAAGCCTTAGAAACAGCCATTTTTCTAGAGAGTCTGGTTCCTTTTACAGTAGGATGGTATTTGAAAATAAGATTGATGCCTGATTCACAGGCATTTGCTTGTTGTTACTGTGTTACCATGGTGTTATTTCTTCTGGCCTTTTTAGGATTGATTAAATCTATCTTCCTTTAGCAAACTTGGGCAAACACAAGGGTAATTCTTTGTCATAATGATTGGACAGTTATCAATAAGTGGCCCATTTTGATTTCATTCCTATGACCCCTCCTGTTTTTTGAAGTAAGTCTCAGTAGTTGTTAATTCACCTTTAAATAGTTCAGTCTTTATCTCTAAAACAGAACTTTTTCGGATATTTTCCTCTTTTTTTTTTTTTTTGCAGATGGGGTCTTGTATTGCCAAGCCTCATCTTGAATTTTTGATTCAGTGGTCACTTCTCTTTAGCTTTCTGAGTATCTGGGACTATAGGTGTGTGCTACCATGCCTGGCTAAATATATCCTTAAATTAAGGTAGATAAAGAGTAGGAAGTGTGAAAATGTAGAATGTGATGAATTCTATAAATATGAATATGTGTGCAAGCATACCTCAGATCAAGATGTAGACCATTTCTAGTCTCCTAGAAGATGCCCTAATTATCTTTGATAATTTTTTTTTTTTCTGGTACCAGGGATTGAACTCAGGACCTTGCGCTTGCAAAGCAGATGTGGTACCAGAGCTAAATCCCTGGCCCCATTGATAATTTTTGTAAGAATCTTCCAGAAACAATATAGTACCGTGCCATTAGATCACCTAATTTTTTTCTTCCAGTGCTGAGGCTCAGACTGGTTTCTTGAGTGTGTTAAGAAAACCTAAAAATTTAACAAGTGATTCCTTACAAATAGTCATTTGTGTAGGTTGCCTTTCTACTCACCTTTGTTTTTGCCTCTACAATGCACTGGTTGAAGAAATCAGACATGCTTGCCGAATAGTTTACTGTAGTCTGGGTTTTACTGAGTGGGTCCCTGTGTCTTACCTGTTTTTCACAGTGGCTTTCCTGAGAGAAACTTGTTCCCCACTTTTAGTTCAGTAACCCCGACACAGCAATGGGCAGTGATTCTGTTTGGAGAAACTCTTGGTTTCACCAGAGATTTGGTATTTGTGGAGTCTTAGTAAAGTTTTTCTGCTTTGCTTTGCTAGCCAGATGTAGTATGTCTTTCAAAGATCTTGCATTCTTTCAAATATTCAACTCCTTTAGAAAAATAGGGTAACTTTGTTTGTAGGAGAGAATTTCATTACTCTTGAATTTGTCTTTCTCCTTCCACAGATATTAAACGAACAGAGCAGTTGTAAAGTAGTCCAGCTGATAGTATAGAAGCCTTTATATATTCCTTTGTAGTTGTGTCAAAGTCATCTGTGTAGAGAGTTAGTGATAGTTAATGTTCTGATTGAAGGATCTGCAGTATAGAAAAAGAGGATGAAACTATAAAAATGGTCTTGGTTGTATTTAATTTGTCAAGTTCTCTGTTTTTTCCCCCTTTTTATGTTATAGATCAGCTTGAACGGGTCTTTTTACGACTTGGCCATGCTGAAACAGATGAGCAGTTACAGAATATTATATCCAAGTTCCTTCCTCCCGTTCTGCTCAAGTTGTCCAGCACCCAAGAAGGAGTGCGGAAGAAGGTAAGTGTGTGGGGTCACTTGAGGAGAGTGGAATGGTGAATGGATGGATATATATTTAAAATGAATTCTCGGTTATCATTGTTGATTGTCTTCCCTGGTGATCCTAATTATAGCTTTTCAAATAGAGAGGAAGCCTACACCCAGCTTTTGTGGTTCAAGAATAGTATGTATGCGTGGCACAGTGGTGTCTGGCACTAGTTGTACACTTGGCATCCATGCCAGATAATTTAATTGAGATAATTTTTCTGGACCCTTTAAGTACCTGATCTAATAACCCGGCCTTTGATTCTAATATGAAAGCCAGGTGTTAAAGAGGTCAGAATATTTTTAATTATTTGTAAGCAGTGAATATAACCAACAAAAGGTAAGCAAAAATAATTACAATAGCAAAATATTACAGAATAGCTTCTGTTATGATTCTGTAAAGTACTACTTCGACATTAATATTTTATTTTTTATTTATTTATTTTTTTGAGACAGGATCTCGCTTTATACTTAAGGCTGGCCCCTCAGCTCACTATGTATCCCAGGCCAGCCTCCAGCTCACAGCAATCCTCCTGCCTCTGCCTCCTGAGTGCTGGGATTACAGGCGTGAGCCACCATGCCTGGCAGTGTGGTGTGTGATACTGATTGCTAATGGGCATGAGTCTCCACTTCCAGCATTGTTATATGTAGTTACTGGGGATTGAACCTGGGCTTGCAAGGCAGGTGATGGGAACTACTGAGCTAAATCCCTGGCCCAATATTTTATTTTTTAAACTTACTTCTACATGGATCATTTTCACTTTTAATTTGTGAGATATTTTGTTGGTTTTCTTCTAATTTATTTATGAAAGACCTTCTAGTCTTTGACCTTTCACCAGGTTTTATCCGTTGGGACTCATTAATTGGTTGATAGTCACCAGCCTGGGTTATTCAGCAACTTAGGGAGAACTTGTTTCCAACCTAAAATTAAAGAACGTACTGGTTGGTGTTCAAGTGTGAAAGGTGATTGATGCTGGTGACACAGTCATCCTGGCTGGTGGAGAGACTTGGAGGAGGATCCAAGAGTGTGGAGTGTGGGAGAGTAAATTGCAAACTTTTGCATTCAGTCTAGAAAATTTCAGTGTTTTACTCATTTATTTTAGAGCATTTTGTATCTTTGTATTTTATCTTTCTGTGTAAAATCATCCACCACAAGTGATCTGTTTTTAATTTTAGGTTATGCATCATCATTTACTTTTGTCATAGTGTCTATCCTATCATCCTTCCATATGGAGAAATTACATTCTTATTTCCAGTTTTATTGATTAGTATTAATTAATATTATCAGAAATTTTATGTTTCTGTGAACTTCTTTAAAAGAAAAACTAGCTTTTAGATTTAATTTTTTCTTTTTAAGTTTTTCCCATTTTTATTCAGATTTTCTTTTCTCAGATAAGATTTTAATTGATAATAAAATACTAATGGTTATTGTGTGCTAAGAAAAGTGCTGAACACTTTATTTTTTTCTTTTGTTGAATGAGGATCTCACTCTATAGTTTGGGCTAGCCTTGAGCCCGCTATGGTTTTCCAAGATCTAGCCTCAAACTCACTGTGACCCTCCTGCTTCCCAAGTGCTAGGATAACAAGCATCTGCGCCACACCCAGTTTAAGTTTTGAGAGAGACATTGATCACATTTTGAAGATGTAGCTGAGGTTCAGAATGATTAATAAATTTGTTTAAGATCAGATAAAGAATAATTGATCTGGGATTTGAATCCAGAGCTCTCAGACCTAAAATGTAGCTTTGGCCACTAAGTTAAATATTTAAAAAAAATTATGGTATATTGTTTTCATTGTTGTTGTCCTTTTTTTTGGTAAGCTCAGGACCAATAAAAACTTTGCATGAATTTCTCTTTGATTGCTCTTTTGGTCATACCCTAAATTTATAATGATATTCAGTATTTTGTTAATTTTTAAAACTTAATTATTAATCGGTAAGAGCATTGATAATAGTCTTAAAGTGCTTGATGTAAAATTTGTCTGACTTGATTGCATTCTGGTCTGATATCTAGTATGCAAAACTTGTGGCTTTTAAAATATTTTATTTTTAATTTTGGGGGGTGTTCTGGGGAGTGAACTCAGGCCTTTGTATGGTACCTGTGCCTTTACTGCTGAGCTCTGTCCCTATCCTTTGGCTGTATTCTAATGTTCGTATGAAATCCTTGGCAAGATAAAAAGACTTTCTTGTTTATAGAGTATGGAGCTCAGTATTATTGGGCCATGTTCTAGTAAAATTGTGCATTTATGTTTTGAGAGCCTGTTGTTTAATTGATAGCAACAAATTATACTCTCCTGGTACTATTATAAGTTTTCTGATTTTTCTTTTAGTTTTGATAATTTTGGCTTGATATATTTTGATGGTCATATTTACCTATAACATCTTAGTAATTACTAGTATGTTATATGTATTTTTTTGTGTCGGAAAAGAGATTTACAGTTAAGTATGAAAACTTTTGGAATAAAGGAAATGGGATATAATAGCAGAAACACCTATTATTCTGTCCTTTCTGTTTAATAGTGACAATAACTTTTGAAAATCTGCCATTTAAATTCTACAAATTGAAAAAGTGATCCAGAAACCAATAATAAAAGTTCAAACTCTTGAATGTGAACATTATTTCAATTTATTTTAACAACTCAGTGATGTATCAGTGCTCTTAGTATTCCCTTTTTTATTTTTAAAAAATGCTGAAACTCAAAAGGTAAGTAACTTTATATTACATTCTTAACAATGAAGTACAAGTATGAGATCATTCCAAAATTAGTTTATGCCAGGCACAGCTTTCATGTAATTACTGAGCAAGTTCATGCTTTAGCTTATACATGAAAGTATGTTGTGTCCATAGAAGATTAATGATTGAAAAGTAGAGGATAAAAGAATGACTCTGAAGGCAATAACATAATTTTCCACACATGTTATTTTGACTCCAGATAATAGAGTCTTGATATTTGTTTCCCTTTTTTTATTTTCAAGTATAGCTAGTTGGTCAGACTTTTATAATTTGTGTAATAAATTATTAATACTAATAGTTCTTGTAAATTGTAAAGCCAGCATAATGATTGGCATACTCGTTGTTGTGTCATTGTTAAACAAAGTGTAGATACTTAGTGCAGATTTAGAACCCAGTTCTTTTTCTTTCCTTTTTTGCTTTTTCTTTTTCTCTTTCTCTCACTGTTTCTTTCCTTCCTTCCTTCCTTCCTTCTTTCTTTCTTTCTTTCTTTCTTTTCTTTTGTTTCTTTTCTTTCTTGATGGGGTCTTCCTTTGTAGTTCAGGCTGACCCTGAGTTCAGCCTTGAACTCACAGCAATCCTCCTGCCTCTGCCTCCTGAGTGCTGGGGTGACAGGTGTGAACCACCACACCTCTGGCATTGCGTGTGGTTACCAGGGATCAAACATGGACCCTTGCTCTTGCAAGGCAGATGCCGGAACCACTGAGGTAAATCCTGGCCCTGTTTTTCTTTTTTTTTATCATATAAAATAAGACTCATGTGAAAGCAGAGTATATTTTTAATAAGTGTTTGTTTGTAATTGATCTAAATATACAAATTTTTCTGTTGTTGGAGACTGAACCAAGAGCGTTGCTTGTGCTACACAACCATTCTACCACTGCATGGCACCCCACTCAATGTAAAATTTTATGATTAACGAATTAGAATTAATTTTACAGTGTTTTTATCAAGCGATATTTTTAGCTAGGGAAATTTTAAGTTCCTTTCTGTCAGCTTCATGACACGTTAGACTTAATGAAGACATTGGGTAAGATAGCTGGTAATTTCTGGTTAAATTGTGTGAAAGAGAAAAGTTTTAGATTTGTACTAACAGTATACATGTCTTATTTAAGGAAAATGAAATTTATTATGTAGAATTCTACTTTATATCTCATTTTGTATATTTAGACGCCTCAGAATAGCTAAATATGAAAGCCCTCACCACATCCGTTATTGACAGGAATATGGAATGACTAGAGCTCTGTTTGAAAAGTTTAAGGAAATGGGCTGAAAGTCACATTTTGATTTTTATCTCTGCAAGGCACAAGTGCCAAATGCATAGAAAAACTAATATAAGCTATTTTGTTTTTTAATCTTTTATTTAACAGATGACTAGATTTTTGAAGTCTTAAACATAATGTGTTTTAGCATGGCTTTAGATTGCTTTTAACTTTTGCTGTTAGTTTCAGTCATCCTTATAGATTTCATTAAAGTTTGCTTTGAGGCTAGAGCACAGATTTCACAGAGAGAGAACTGTTCTGGAGACCTGGCCCTCTAGACTGGATCTCTTAAACTCCTGAGTCTTTTCTTAGTTGGAGTTATATAAAATGAGCAGTGTTTTACTTCTCTCGTAGCACATAATCTCTTTATTAGAGTAGGAATGAGGCCATTGTCATAAACTCTGTATTATCTCCCCTTTCCACACACAGGAACTATTGACATGTCAATTCTTTTTCTGCTCTTTTCCCACTGGATGTAGAGAAAATTTGTTATTTCTGACTTGAATTCTTTACTAGTATCAGAATGTCTTCAGAATAAAATAATGTTTCAACATTTTGTTAGAATCCTTAAAATCCAGACTATTCTGTGTTTTGGTCAAACAGGATGTGCCATGTTCTTTTCAACCTTTATACCTTCTTATAACTGATTGCTTAAAATTCTTTTCATCTTCAAGACTACCTGAAATGCTTCTTGTTATGGAAACCAATAGGAAACCAGTAGTTTTTTTCTTCTTGTAAGGTCTCGGCGTGTTGCAAGACTGGTTATTGTGGGTTCTGTCTGATGTCAGATTTACCTCATTTAAAGGAACAGAGTGGCTGTTGTACACTAAAATAAATAATACCTAAGCATGGGCTGGGGATTTAGCTCAGTGATTCCGGCGCCTGTCTTGCAAGCCCAAGGACCTGGGTTCGGGTTTGGTCCCCAGTTAACCACATACAATACTGGGTGTGGAGATTCACACCCAGCAGCAATCAGTACCACATACCACAGTGCCGGGCGTGGTGGCTCAGGCCTGTAATCCCAGCACTGGGGAGGCAGAGGCAGGAGGATTGCTGCGATGTGAGTTTGAGGTTGCGCTCAGGGCCAGCCTGAACCACAAAAGCGAGACCCTGTCTCAAAAAAAAAAAAAAAAAAAACCTAAGCAATGAATTTGTGAGATATGATAGATAATTTCATTTTCTCTGTCATTGTTTTAGGTAATGGAACTGCTAGTTCATCTGAATAAGCGTATAAAAAGCCGTCCAAAAATACAACTTCCAGTAGAAACACTATTGGTTCAGTACCAGGATCCTGCTGCAGTTTCCTTTGTCACAGTGAGTGTTATTTTGGAATATCTTCTGAGTTAAGTTTTGTTTCCCAGTGTTTGTCAAGTATCATTATGAGTGTATTGCCAAATTTAGAATTTCACCTTAGATTACTTCTGAAAGAAACATGAGATGTTTTTCTTTTAAGTGACACACTTTTTCCTCTTGCATACTGATCCAGAGGAAATACTGTAGTGCTTTAAAGGAAATGGTAGAGTAATGAATGCTTGTTTAATTGGAGGCTGGAGAGAGTAGGTGGGATAGAAGGAAGGGGTCCTACGTCACAGTTGTGAGGAGAAAGATGTACACTGTTGGATAGTAGGGTGACTAGATAGAAATGTAAATTATATTTCAAGAAAGAATTTTGAGTTTCACCAGAAAGAAGTACTATTTGGGGTGCTAGATAACCTGTTTTACCTGATGTAAATAGTATATAAATCATACATACATTGAGACATCAGCTGGTATCCTTTGAACATGTACAGTTTTTGAGTATCAGTTAAAAAGTAAAGCGCAATTATAAAACAAATGATTTGGTGCTTGTGAGATTATATCAGATGAATCTTGAATAGAGAGAAAAGGGGTATGTTAAAAAACAGGAGGCATATGTTCAAAGGACAATAGAGCAAAATATTAAGGTGTTAAGACAAATGAAGGCAGGAATCAACATTCTGAGTCTGATGTGTATATTCAGAAAGGTATCCTTTTAAAAAGTTGTAAATCTGAGGCTGGTAAGGAATTTTCCTGCTAACTTGTTGTCTTCATGAAAATGAAGTATAAATGATGCTGATACTCTGTAGAAACAAATGATGTTTTTTCCCTGGTTCTTGTTATTCCTAGTAGTGAGTCAGAATCTATTGAGTCTTCTAACATCAGGAATCGGCAAGTATTTTGGGGCCACTTAGTGGTCTAGGCATCGTGCCTGTGCTTGTTCTCGATGTACAGCTCCACTGCGCATGTCCTTTTCTCTAAGCGGTGGAGGCACTGTGTGACAGTGTCAGCACACTGTGTGACAGTGAGAGCATACCAACATAAGATATTTAAAGTAATCGTAGGAAGCCTTTTGATTTAGTGAAGAATCCTTCAGAAAAGCAAATCTCTATCTTATGTGTAAATCTGGACGTGTGTTATGGGTTTGCTTCCCGTGTAGCTTTTTGCATTGATTGTAGAGATACTACCAACACACTCACAGCACTCAGCTTTCTTTGGCTCGTGATCCAGGTCTGAGTTACTTGAGTATGGAACAGGAGTGCTGCACTCTCTATCCTAAGGTTGATTTGGTAACTGACCCGTTAGGCGACAGCAGCATGGCGATTGTTAACACGTGATGATGTGAATATGCTAGCGTGTTGGTTTAAGCAGGTTAAATGACTATTTTTTTCTTTTCAGTGATAAGTAATTGACATTTAGGTTAGCTCTTCTTTCTCAGTGAAGTCCATCCCAAAGAGAGCAGCTTGTGTAAGTTGAACTGGACTTCTTTGGTGATAAGAATAGTTTATCAAGCTGTAAAAATTGTTCAGAGAGAGGATGATTCATGCTTGCAGTTTATCTAACCATTACTTTGTCTGTAAATGTTTTTTACTGAAGTCATGGAGTATTCTTCCATACTCATTTACTTTTCTCATCGTATTAGAATTTTACTATAATTTATGTTAAAATGGGCTATCCTCGCCTACCAGTGGAGAAACAATGCGAACTGGCCCCCACGCTTCTTACTGCCATGGAAGGGAAGCCTCAGCCACAGCAAGATAGGTATGAATTCCTCAGTTGTCTTATTTCCTGCTTGCAAGTGCATATTTGGTTTCACTTGGCAAATGGGTAGACTTAAGCTCTTTTAGCTGACAAATAGTTGAATTTTATGGGTTACCTCAAAATTATTGTTTTATTAATAATGTTTCACAGTTTCTTGATGTGAGGTTTAAAAAATGTGCAAGACTAACACCTTTTTTCTGAATTTAAGTGTGTTTTTCTGTCACTTATTTTCAAGCAGTTATTTTTACATGATGATAAAAATCAGAATTAAAAACCAGAACATTTAAGTTAGGTGTGGTGACATGTGCCTGTAGTTTTAGTATTTAGGAGGCTGAGGCAGAACGATCACTATGAGTTTGAGGCCATCCTGAGCTACATAGTGAGTTCAAGGCCAGCCTAAAGTACATAGTGAAATCTTATCTCCCGCTAAAAAACAAAAATACTACCAATTTATTGAAAGAAGCAGTTCTGAAGCTGTTAGTTGAATTCATGCAATGGAAATGGTAATATTGCATCCAAAGTATAAGATTTCAAAATATTTTAATTTTGTTTTACTTAATTGTGAGGCTTTTATTGTAAGTTGAGCTTTACCTAAGATTTAATAGAAAATCTCTTGTAGTAATTTTTGACATTACACTTATTGTTTTGTATACTCTTTCCAAATGTAACAATGATAAGTTCAGGTTGGCTACATGCCCATTTTTACTCGCTATATTGAGCTTTCCTAATAAGGAAGTAATAGAGGCCAGTCCTTAAATTAGAACTTTGTATATTAATGGTGTTGAAAATAAGTGGCTTTTGCTACAAGTATTACAACTATTTTGTGATTTTTTTTCATGTTCTGTTTGCATGCACAAGAATTTATTTTTAAGTAGTTGCAATAAATGTAATTGTTTTTTCAGCTTAATGCATCTTTTAATACCAACCCTTTTTCACATAAAATACCCTGTTGAATCATCAAAATCAGCTTCTCCATTTAATCTTGCTGAGAAACCAAAGACTGTGCAGCTGCTTTTGGACTTCATGCTAGATGTCCTTCTGATGCCTTATGGGTGAGTTAAAAGATAAAAACAAAACTGAGACAACTGGTTGGTTCTGAATTGCATTTACAATGTAGAAAGTGCTACTATACATGATGGAATTCTCACCTTGTAAATGCATGCATGCATCTCAGATTTTTTTGTTGTAGTATCAACCTTCTCTGAGCCCTAGCTCCATTACTTATTGTGGGCGACGGCAATACTAATTATGCCCCGTACTGATTAGGTTGTATATAAGCAGTGTAGGCTGTGAAAAATTAACCCCACAATTGACTTGTTTTGAGAAACAAGTCTGGTCAAAGCCTGTGTGCGGAGGTCAGAGTAACTCACATCTAAATTCCGTTTTTACAAATAAAACCTTCTTATTAGAAGGACGTTGTTCTCATTACTACCATCTGTTTTGTCTGTTCTGTTCCTAATTCAAGAATGCTTTGTCTTGTCTTTTACTAGCCTCATTTACGTTAGTTTAGAAACCACAGGACTGTGGATCCTAGCATATTGTTGTGCTGTTGAACATAGCTCATCTCCAATTGATTGCTAGTGAAAATTAGTGGCTTAGACCAGTCAGAGCCTTTGTGGGTTGCCCTAATCTTGGTAAATTATCCTGCTTTCTGTCTTAGTTCTTTTAGTTTTTGTTTTTTCCTCAGGCCTGCATCATGCACTGGGCAGGAGACTGAGGTCTGCTGCAGAGGTTCCTAGTAACATTTCAGGGGTCCCCAGTAACTTACAGGCCTTCAGGATGCTGAAGTCCTGTTGTGATTTCAGAGTCATCTGGTGCAGTCTTCTCTCAGTCTTTCCTCATAGAAGTAGTTCCACTTTCCAACTTAAAATCAGTGTGATACTGATTCTGCCAGCTGTTATGTTGTACAATTATGAATTGTTTGTAGTTCTTCTCTCTCTGGTTGCTATAATATGTTTCATAATATCGTTTTTCTTTTTGACATTGTAGAAACATTTCCACTGTTATCATTTAGTTCTAGCCATTTTCAGTCCTGGTTACCATTTCGTTTTCATCATTTAACTTCATACCTCTCTATACTGCTATAGAGTTTACTAATTTTTGAAAGAGATATCTTTCTTTTTTTTTTCTTTTTTTTTTTGAGACAGGGTCTCACTTTGTAGTTCAGGCTGATCCTGAGCTCAGCCTCCAACTCAAATCACAGCAATCCTCCTGCCTCTGTCTGCCTCCTGAGTGCTGGGATTACAGGTGTGAGCCACCACGCCTGGCACTGTGGTATGTGGTAGTGATTGCTGCTGGGTGTGAATCTCCACACCCAGTAGTTTATGTGATGACTGGGGATCGAACCCAGGTCCTTGTACTTGCAAGACAGGTGTTGGAACCACTGAGCTAAATCCTCGGCCCATGAAAGACCTATCTTAATCTGGTCATTCATGCCTTAAAATCTTTGAGCTCTTTTTCTCTAGCCATTGCACACACATACTTTTCATGCACTTGTAGGTGTCTTTGTCCTTCTGATTTGTAAGAAAATGCAGTTCTTTCTGTTGGTTTCCCATCAAAAAGAAGGAAAGAAGTGAAGAAAGAAGGAAAACAACCAAGAGGAATTTTGAAAAACATACCTAATTGGCCTAAATGTCAGTTGTTTCTTTGATAAATTTCTCACCCTTAGCAGATATAATTGTCTTGTTTTCTACATCCTTATAATACTGAACATTCATGTAAGTGTGTTTATCACCCTGTTGGCATTTTTTCCCTTTGAGATTGTCAGCGTGTTGTATTCAAGATATACCTTGTGGCTTATTGGGTTTGAACCTGATTTGTTACTGAGATTGGAATCTGCTGCTAGCCTACATATTTTGTTCTGCTGCCAGAGAAAGTTTTCTAAAGTGCTTCTTTCATGTTTCTTCCCAGTCATTTATGTATGTGTATGTGTGTAGTAAGGGACTGCACATTGTATCTACCCTCAACCCAGAGATCAGAGTTTGGCCTCGTTCTTTCCCTCTCCAGTGTTTTTTCTGCTCTTGCTCTAATTTGATAGCTTGATTTTTCTGTGCCTTTGCACACACCATGTGTACTTCCATGGCTGCTGCCATATAATTTACTTGCGTCTGGTAACATGGGAAATGCCTGCTGCATGTGATATGTTGTTACTATCCCATTTGTTCCAGATGGCAGAACTTAATCTTGCACTTCCATTGCCCTGGCTTGTGCTTACAGTGATATTTTGTACAGTGTTAAATGTTACTTACAATCTAGTGAGTCCTCACCTTTTTCTTACCATTGAGGGCTTGCCTAATTGATATGAAGACATTAGTGATTCTTTAACAGATTTTTAATAAAAGAATGAATGTAAGAATTGAATGAACATGACATACATAATAGGTAATATGGAATATTTTTACTATGCTGTCAGGTTCTAAGTGGTTTCTTTAGTTTTGATTTTAACTGTTACCCCGCCCCTCAATTGGGGTTTGAACTCAGGACCTGCACATGCCAGGCCGGTGGTGGTACCATTGAGATAAATCCTCAGCCCTACAGGCTTTTTAAAAGCACATGTTTATATTACATTTACATTCTTTGCAGGGAATTGCTGTACATACATAATGCATCTTAATTCTTTTCTTTCATCCCCTGTCCTTCCCCCCATCTAGCTCTTGAGCCCCTTCCTTTTTTGGATATATATTTGCAATATGTAACATTACATTTTCCTGTGGGATTTGGTATACTTTACATAACACGTCAAAATCCTTTTTTCATCCTTTCCCTCTCTCCAAATCCCTTGATCTCTTGATTCCCTTCCTCTTTAAGAAAGATTTTTTTTACTTATTACTTTGCTTTTATTTATACTTTGGGTTTCTCATATAAGAGAAACCATGTGATATTTAAACTTATATGTCTGATTTATTTTACTTAACATCAAGGTCCTGAGGTACATCCATATTCCTACAAATGACTCAAGTTTGTCTTTATGGCAGATGGTGTCTAAATACCACATTTTATCTATTCATGATTTAGTACTATAAATTGTGCTGTTATAAGTGTGGATGTGCGTATATTATTGTGATATGATGTCTTTAGTTCTTTTGGAAAGATACCTAGAAGAGGGAAGGTTTGGGTGAAATGGAATCTCTGGTTTCAGATTTTTGAAGAATCTCCATACTTATTGTATTAGATGACATTCCCACTTCTTATTTTAATATGCACTAGAATGTTGAACTATATCAACATTGAATTTTATAGTGGAAGAGATTTGAATTAATAGTCACATCAAAATTTATTTTGTAATTGGGAATACTAGTTTAAATTGATCAAGATGAATTTATTGGAGATCTTATTTCTGTACATGTTAGAAAAGAAATGATGTTACCAGATGTGCAAAAGGTTTTGGACATACAGTGGCAAAAGCTAATTCTTATTTTTTATGACTTTTTCTTTGGATCCTTGTTTTTTTTTTTTCATTTTTGGGGTATTACCTGTTTGCTTGGTAGGAAGTTTCAGTGAGTTTTCTGATATACAGATATAAAGTGATGAGAGAGAACTGAAAGTGAAGTACAATCTGGCAGAAAGGGGGATGACTATTAAAATTCTTTTCTGGATGTAGTAATCTCCTCTGGCCCTGACCAGTCAACAAACCTGTCTTTACATTTACCAACTAAAAACTCAAAATATAATTAATCCATAGTGACTCATACAGTAATAGTTTATAGCTCGAGAGTAAACACAATACCTATATTCATGGTGATGTTTGTGATACAAGGTCTTGTTACATAGTTCAGGTTGGTCTTGAATTCACTATATAGCGCAGGCTGGCCTCCAGCTCATGGTGATCCTCCTGCCCTAGCCTTTTGAGTACTGGAATTACAGGCATGCACTACCATTCCTAGTTTATATTCAGTGTTGTGGACTAATTAATTTGATGAAGCTGTAGATACCTCTTAGATAGCTTTAAAATTCTGTATGATAAAATTTTATTTCAAGTGTTTATCTTTCTAGGAAAATATTGGAAGACAGTGGATGAATGTTTTTATGTATGTATGTATGTACACAAGTGTATATTTTTATACAGGGTAAACAGTATATGATTACTTATATCCATCTATCTGTCTGTCTATATATCTATCTATCTTCTATCTATATCTATATCTCCCAATGCATATGTTTTTCTAAATGTTGTTATTTCCTTTCCAGATATGTGTTAAATGAATCCCAGAGTCGCCAAAATTCATCTTCAGCACAGGGTTCTTCTTCAAGCAGTGGAGGAAGTTCTGGAATCCCACAGCCTCCCCCAGGAATGAGCTTTTATGCTGCGAAACGAGTTATTGGTGATAACCCTTGGACACCTGAACAGCTGGAACAGGTATCACACAGTGCTTGGTCTTCATGGGACTTGACTGTGTAGAGTAACCCTTAATGAAGTTCATGGAAGCATGTGTAATGTTATTCCAGTATTGTAGGGTCTCTAAAGAAATATATTTGCAAGAAACAATTGATATAATATATTCTTTTCATCATGTAGCTATTTGTTAACGCTCTAAGGAAAGGGGGGAACAAGAAATGATCTTAAGTTTTTCTGATGTAGCTCACATATTTCAAGTGTCAGGCACAACCCATTTATAAATTGAGTACGTTTAATTTCAGTCACTTTAATTTTTTTTTTAAGAAGAGGAAAAGTTTATTGAGAGATAGCTTCTGCCTTAGAGAGACAGGAGGACCTGAAAGTGGGTTCCATTTTAGTTTTTTAATTTAGGTTTAATAGCTATCTAGTTCCTTTGGTGCAGTTAAAATACATTTTATCTTTTACTATTAAACTTTTTAGGGATGTACATTTTGTGTGAAGAACCCCTGTACTTCACAGTGACATTTTGGGGGAAAAGCATGACTCCTTTTTATATTTCTTCCTGGGAATTTAAAAATTGGCATTAAAAATTTTATTCTGGATTTAAACAGGACACAGATGTTCTCTGAGCAGCTTTTAAAAATGACTGGTGCTCTACAGAGAAGGTGCCTCACTATGTCTGTGTCATCAGGCACCTCAGGGAAGAACAGATGAGATCAGTATGTAATTATTTTGGAGTTCAAGCAACATGGGTTAGTCTTCTAATCCTTCCTTTATTTCTCCGTGGTAGTCTCAATGATTTGATCCTTTTCTTTTTGGTAATGTAAGTGACCATTGATGGAAACTGTTCCCAGGGTGAAGAGGCAAGTCAGGCATTCTTGCCATTCCCAAATTTCTAGAATGTTTTATTCAGTGAGGGTTATAACTAATTAAATTTACTCCTTTATATTTTGTGTATCTTTTTCTCCCTTCCTCAACCATGATATAAGTAGAGTAAATAGTAATAGAATCTACTCTTTATTGAATGTGATCAGTGACAGGCACTGTCATGAGTACTTTTTCTCATTTAATTCTCCCAGCAACCCAATGAGGCCTAGAAATTGTTAGTTCCATTTCCAAAGGGCACAGAGGTTTTGAGATTTATCACAGTCTTCTGTTACTGGGCTTTGAACCTACGTCGGTCTGGGGGTTAAAACTACAAATGCTGGAGAATAATTGTTAATGCTCGCTTGTAATGGTACTAATTTTTCTTTATGGTATGTGTGTGTTACCTGGCTTCCAGCCAGCCCCTTGAGCATGCTAAGCAAGTACTGTAACACTGAACTACATGTCCAGCCTGGTTAGATTCTTATATTAGTTATAATTTACTAAAGTGAAAGGGCCTCTGTATGTGTTTTTTCAGTTTCATAATCTAGTGCTGAAATGAACAGTTTAATAGATGAAATCTGTTTTCTTCTAATTTTAAAATACCTTGTTTTGTACTTTCCCAAATAAAATAACTTTTATTTTTTCTAATTATAAAGTTAAAGGTTTAATAGTTAATAAGAGTATAGGAATGGGGATGTAGCTCAGTGGTAGAGTGCTTATCATGTGCAGCAGGGTTTTAGGTTTATTCCCCAGCACTGGGAAAGAAAAAAGAAATTAAAACTTAACTAGAAACTTGACATCCTACTTCACTATTCATTTATAGTTTGTTCTCTGTGTATGCAAATAATACTTTTACCTGTCTTTCGTTGTTTACTTTTTTCATTTAGCAGTAATTTTAGGCTGAGAAAAGTCATTCTTTTTAATGTTTGTGTAAAATTTAATTAGATGTAATATTTTTTATATATTTTACAACTAGTGGATCTGTGTCATTTTCAGTTCTTTACACATTTTTGTTTATATCTTTGGGTACTTGAGTTCTGTAGTTGTCCTTTTATGGCTTATGTAAATGAGTCTTTATTGTGGCACTTATTAAAAAGAAATTACCTTGAATCAGGAGAATGATTTATTATACCTTTTTATTAAATTGGATTTGTTCTTATTTGATAATTGTGAACTCTTTTAATCCATATTCAAGAGCTGGGAATTTAGCTCAGGGTGCCATTGTATGCCTTGCAAGCACAAGGTCCTGAGTTCAATCCCCAGTACTTAAAAAAAAAAAAAAAAAAATTCAAAAAAAAAATCTAGTCTTAATCCATATAGATAAAGCCATTATGTAATTGATTTTTAAAATGGGATGGTAAAGTTTTACTTTTTGGAATTATTTATCATAGTTATTTGTAGTGAAATTCATAGCTTTTTCACACTGCATGATATTCTAACAGGCCTCTCTGTTAGTTTGCGTTTCATTTCAACCAGTCAATTAGATTGAATACTGTTTGATTAGAATTATACTTTCTTTTTTTTTAGGTTTTTTGAGACAGGGTCTCGCTTTGTGGTTCAGGCTGGCCCTGAGCTCAGCCTCAAACTCACATCACAATCCTCCTGCCTCTGCCTCCTGAGTGCTGGGATTACAGGCGTGAGCCACCACGCCCGGCACTGCGGTATGTGGTACTGATTGCTGCTGGGTGTGAGTCTCCACACCCAGTATTGTTATGTGGTTACCGGGGAATCGAACCCCGGTCCTTGCGCTTGCAAGACAGGCGCCGGAACCACTGAGCTAACTCCCCGGCCCTAGAATTATACTTTCTTTGTCAGTCATGGTGTCTCATGCTTGTAATTCCAGCACTTGGGGAGGCAGAGGCAGGAGGACTGTTGTGAGTTCGAGGCTTGCCTGGGCTATATAGTGAGCTCAGGGCCAGCCTGAACTACAAAGCGAGACCCTTGTTTCCAAAAAACAAAACAAATAAAAAGAATTACATTTGCTTTTCATGGAATATATTTGAAGTCATATTCTTTGTTTTTAATATCTAAGAAAATAGAGGACAAGAATTTGCATGTTAAAAATAGAATGTAGCTATGGAATATAAGTTGTTTAGTTCTTTTTGAGCTGTCGTACAAATTCATGGAGCACTTTATTCAATGTAAAATTCTTTTACCTGGAGGGCTTAAGGTTTCATCACTCTAGGAGGCAGGCTGTACAGCCTCAGTACTTAATTTAAATATTATTCTAATTATTAATCTAAAGTTTAGTATTTAAATACATTATACAGGGTCTGTATCATAATTGTTTTGGAGTCAGACAGACATGGCTTTAAATTGTTACTATGTGTCATAATCTCTTAAACCTTGCCTCAGTTTCCACATCTGAAAGATGTATATAGTAATTAATGCCTCATAGATTATGAGGGTTGAATGGAATCATAGGATATATGTGATTTAGCACAGTTTCCGGCATATTACAGATCTAAGCACGAGGTGTTACTGTTGTTGTTATTCTTAATGCTTGGTTTATAATCACCATGATATATTAAACGACTCATGTTGAGAATGTATTTATTTCTCTGACCATTCTTTCTCCTCCCCTTCATTTATGAACAGTGTAAGTTGGGCATAGTGAAATTCATAGAAGCTGAACAGGTGCCTGAACTTGAAGCTGTTCTCCACCTGGTGATTGCTTCTAGTGACACCCGCCACAGTGTGGCAACAGCGGCAGACCTGGAATTGAAAAGCAAGCAAAGGTAACTGCTTCTCTGTTAAGCTTTCAAAAATGGAGGGGCCACAGCTGAAGGCTTTACATATATTTGTTCCTTCAGGATTTTATGAAATGAGATATTTAAATTAGTATATTATGTAATACACCCAGGTTGTAAAACGTAAAATTTACTGAAGAATAGCTTTCTGAATAAGACAAAGAAGAGCTGTTTGTAAATGGAGTTTAAAAGTGACTTAAGTTAGGATTGTCATCACAAGAAATAAGACTTCTGGCTGCGTAAGTGAACTTATATACTTAATGTTAAGGAAAAAATAGCAGATCCAAGAAAGTTTGTATTTTTAATTCTTCCTTTGTCTTAAACATTTCAGGTTGCATTCATAAAGATACATGTATTATGTTTAAAGAATGAAAATCAGGCTCATGAAAAGAGTTGTTGAATAAATCCTAGTTCACATAGAAGAAGATGCACATAGTAAATAGACTCATGAAAATATTCTGCGTAAGATAAAATTACTGGAAAATAAAACAGTTGGATACCAGTTTACCCAGCTATAAACTTAAATAGTCTCCCCCTTTTGAGACAAGATCTCCCTAGGCAATTCAAGCTGTCCTTGAACTGGCTATGTGGTGTAGGCTGGCCTTGAACTCAGGCCTCCTGCCCAGCTTCTTTAGTCTGAGATTCTAGGCAGGTGTTTTGCCTTGCAGATAAATTCATTTACATTTTTGCTGAAGCTGCTGCTCCTTTTTGTGAGACAGGGTCTTGCTGTGTAGTCCAGAGTGGCCTTGAACTTGCAGCGGCTTCTGCCTCAGCCTCCTGAGTGCTGAGCTTAAAGGGTAGGCCACTACTGTGCCTAGTGAAACTGCTATTCTTACATCCTGTTGACTGAAATAATTTTGAGAAAGTTGTTTGAGCAATAAATCATAAAAATATTTAAATATTTAAATCTCGCTTCTAGTAATTAATCATAAAGAAATCATTTAGAAGAAGAAAAAAATGTTAAAAGTTTGTTTACTACATAATTTCTCATAATTGTCAAAAAGTGGAAACAAATTTAGTTTTCTATAATGGGAATAAAGAACTGTATGTAATCTTATGGACTATTATACAATATTTATTTATCTGCCAAAATAGTTATAGTGATATATAAATTGCGCCCTATGTAGTGGCAGGTGGATAAAGCAAAATACACTGGTGGTATGCTGTATTGATTGTAAATTTAAAAACTGACACAGTATCAAAAAATGAAGCTGTTTGGTTAAAAAAAATCTAATTATGGGTTAGATTGTAGATTTTAAAATTGACGTTAAGAAACTGAAGAATAAAATAAAAACCAAACTGTTTGGTTAAAAAAAATCAAGTTACAGCTTTTGAAGAATTATTTTAATGCTGAGAGCTGTGTAATAACAAGCTAGCGGCTGTGAAGTGTGAGTCAGTTCATTAGACTTTGTAATGGTGGCATGCGTTGTAGTTTTCTCTCTCTAAAACCAGTCTAAGTAGATGTGATAGAGTAAGGAAAGTAACTTCGTGGAGCCTTAGTTGGGTTACCGAAATATGTAGGCAGATAGCGGAGGTGCTTGGGAAGGCTTCTCCCCAGAGAGTTTAAGTTGGTGTAGAGGAGCAGGAGGTTGTTCCTTGTGGTCTCAATTCTGCTGATGCCTTTACTGATTGTATGAAATTGGAAAGCTGGCATAACCTTGTCAGGCTACAGGTACTAGAGTAAGATTGGAATACGTTGTGTTTAAATTCTTCCTTGCTCCTTATAACTGTATGTTGCTGGTATTCCCTCTAAGAAATTTTACTTAGAAGTATCAAAATTGTTTTTCTTTAAAATTTTATATTGTGTTTTAACTGGCCTTTTTTTTTAATGCCTTATCATGCATTTGAGTATTAAGAATACACATATGGCACTTAAATATTTTAGTTAGTTTTGATTTCACCTATTTAAAGTTGTGTGAATCTTTCTATAAAAATAATATAACATTGTTAAGAAACTAAAAAGTAAGTTGAGAATGTTTCAAAGCTACCCTGTTTGCCAAAGAAAAAGTGGCAAGTTATCTCTTCAAAATGTATCTTTTTTGTTTTTATACTCCTCAGTCTGCTGTACCCATCAGTCCCTCTGTCTTAACTCACATAGCAAAGAAGTCTAGAAAAAAAAAAATAAATGAAAGTTAGTGGCTACTGTATTGATTGAAAAAGCATAGAGAAATAGTTCATTTTATAAGAAATTTTGTTTTGTTACTCATTTCTGAATTTACACAACAAATATTATTGCGAAACTAAAACTAGAATGATGGGTCTTGAGTGAAAATGTTAACCACTAAAAGACCCTTATAGTTTACCTAAAATCTTTCTGTGTTTTGTCAAAAATCTCTAAACCTGAATTATTACAGAAAGAAAACACTGGCGAGGTTCAGGGATTAGCTAGTAGCAGTCAGCTGAGAAAAATGGAGTTGAATGATGTCTATAAGACAGTTGTAGAAATGTTGTTGAGAATAGTGAGATGGGGAATAACCAGAGAAGCAGCAGATTGAGAAACTATGAAAGGGGAGATGTAGCTGGGTGTGTGGAAGCTCACGCTAGTAATCCCAGCACCTGGGAGGCTGAGACAAGAGGATTGCCGTGCATTTGAGGAAAACCTGGAATACAGAGTGAGATCAGAGCTAGTCTGAACTACACAACAAGACTGTCTCAAAAGCAAAAAAAAAAAAAAAAAAATCAGAAAAGCAGTTTAAACAATAAGATAAATTGTATTTGCGCAAATACAGCATAGCTTGAAAACAGAACCAGTGACAAAAGGCAGAATGTTTGTTAAAACCTCATTTGTCAAATAAAATGAAAAGCAGCAGTATTGCTAGGTTTATAAAATGATTGGATAAGGTCTACTCTTATGTGTGTAAGAGAGACAGTATGTGAGTGTGTGTGTGTGGGGTAATCATATTATATCCACTTACTTTATATCCTAATTCATTTTTTGTGTAGCCCAGGAATCTCAGTATCAAATGGCACCATGATTAGTCGGTAGAGTTAAGTGCTCAAGCTGCTAGTATGCGCTGATAGATAAGGAAGAGGGGATACTGAGAGTCAAGTGACATGTTAGAGAAGAACAATGAGTTACAAGCCTTTAGAGTATGAAGGTAAAACTTTTTATTTGTCCCACTTGTCACTTTTTAAGTGGTTAAACAGAAGAATCAACCCCTGTTCCCAGCTGCTTAACATCCCTCTGCTCTATTGAGCAGCTCCATGATATTCCCCCCGAAAGCCTGGATATTAGGAATATGTCTGGTTTTCTTGTTCAGTACCAAATTGGGTCATTGGATACAATAATCTGTTAGGTCAAGGTGGGATAAGGGATTTGCTTGTTTTTAAAGCAAATTTTGATAGAAGTTAATTCCCTGTTTCCTCTCTTCTCCAGTATCAGCTGTCCATTTCATTTGGTAATAAGTACTGGGGTTATAATTTTTTGAAATAATTGAAATGGGTAGAAAAATAATTTTAACACCTACTGAAACCTTCCCTAGCTTAATTGACTGGAATAATCCTGCCATCATCAATAAGATGTACAAGGTATACCTTGGAGATATACCACTGAAGACAAAAGAGGTAGGTGGTTTTGATTTGTTTCCACATCAGCATTTTGTTGAGGTGATGTTTATATATTTGTACATTTTTTCACTAGGCATTTTAATTTAAGCTAAATCTGGGTTAATTGCTAGCTTCAAAGCCATGCAAATCTTGATGGATTAAGATTTCCCATTAACTGTTTACTAGATTTGGTGCTTTCAGTTCAGGTGCGGGAATAATGATGATACAGTATTTAGATTAGGCATTAGCAAACTTTCTGCAAATATTTTAGGCTTTGCAGACCTACAGCTTCTGAGGCTGCAACTCCTTTTTTTTAAACAGGAAAAAAGCAAAAGAGCATACTGTGTTCCAGTAAAACTTTGTGGACACTGATGTTAGAATAGTTTATGATTTTCATGTGTTAAAAAATATTGTTTCTTTTTAAAAAACCATTTAAAAGATGTAATTGGGGTGTGGTGGAGCATGTCTATAACCTGATCTCTTGGGAGGCTGTGGCCGGAGGATTATGAGTTTGAGATTAGTCTGAGCTGCATAGTCAGTTCAAGGCCAGTTTGGACTATATATCTCCCTGTCTCAAAAAAGAAGAAAACAAAATAGAAAAGTAATAGTGGTTTTAATTCACAAAGATTATAGATCACATTTGGCCCAAGGGTTATAGTTTGCTGATCCCTGATCTAGAATCTAGAGAAAAGGTGTATTCTTTTGCATTCTTTGTTTTTTTTTTGAGACAGGGTCTCACTTTTTATAGTTCAGACTGGCCTAGAGCTCAGCCTTGAACTCACAGGAATGCTCCTGCCTTCCAAGTGCTGGGATTACAGGAGTGAGTCACCACACCCAGCATTGTTGTATGTGGTTACCAGGGATCCAACCCGGGCCCTTGCACTTGCAAGGCAGAAACCACTGAGCTAAATCCCTGGACCTTCTTCTGCATTCTTGAAGAAAAAAATTTTATTTATTTATTTGTTGATTGATTGATTGATTGACTAAGTCTTGCTGTGTAGTTCAGGCTGGCTTTGGCTTATTGTGTAGCCTAAGCTGGCCTTGTACTTGCAATACTACTTCTGCCTCAGCCTCTTGAGTGCCAGAAATTACAAGTGTGTTTCACCATGCTTCAATATGTTTAAAAATATCCCATGTTCAGACTCAGACACGCATGGTATCTTTGCTTCCTTGATTTTCTTGCTTTTTAAACCATGTTCGCTCCAATTAGATTAAATTAAATGTGATATTACTGAATAATGAATTCAGATCTCTGAATTCTAACCCTAAATGGCTGCACAGGAATGTGTCAGGAGGAGAAGACTGACTAATCACAAACTATAGAAATGATCCCTGAAAGTATAGCCTTAGGACTGACTAATCACAAACTTTCTCTGGACCTCATGTTCTTTATGCAGAAAGTGAAGGAGTGAAGAAGTAGGATTTGGTGGCTCTCAGAGTATGGTCCAAGGATTTTGGGAGTCAGGGAGATTTTGTAGCAAAGGCATGAAATTATTTATTTTAAGAAACTGTGGATATTTGCGTTGATAGTACAAAAGCGTGGTGGGTGTACATGTTCAGATCCTCTGACCAATCAGAGCAAATTCATGTCAGCAAACAATACTAGAAAATGTTCTGATCATCAGTAGTATACACTTACAATGCACAGCAAAAGCAAAGGAAAGAGAGAATAAAACTCAGAATAAAACTTAATTAATATCCTGATGAAGCAGTAGAAATTATTTTACTCTGGTTATTGAGATAGGTTTTGGGCAGGTATGGCCTCTAAAAAAAATAATGAAGTCAATTCCAGGAAAGCACATGATTTTGGGGAATATTGAAAAGTTGAAGATTCGAAGGAATACTAGAATTGTGGCAAACTTGGACTCATCACAGTGACTTGGCAGTTTATTAATGCACCCTTTTCTTGCTGGGTATAGTGGCACATGTGTGTAATGCCTGCATCCAGGAGGCTGAGTCAGGAGAATAGCTGTAAATTGGAGGCCAGCCTGGGCTACATAGTGAGTTGAGGGCCAACCTGAATTACAAAGTGAAACCCTATCTCAGAAAAGCAAACTAAACCATACCAATCAACCAACCAAACACACAAAAAAAGCTTTTTTTGGTGGGATTGGTGATAATATGAACACAGTTTTTGGTGTGGGTTTATGTGTTAGGATAAAATGTTAAGTTAGTGGATCAGTATTTTCCAGATAACCAGTGATGTTACAAAAAGTACAAGCCTCAGAGTCATTGAAAGTTTAAGATAGACTGATATTACTTAGTAAAACAAAGCATGCAAAAACTGGTTCATTTTTAACTCCAAATTATAACTAACCTTTAATACATTAGTATATTTCAAGTTTTGGTATAGGATCAAGAAAGATCCACCATTGCCTGAAGAGACTCAAATTATGTCTACTTTTCTAACAGCGTACTTATGCAAACTGGGTTTCATCACATAATTTCCACCTAAACAACACAGCATAGCGGGTTGAATGCAAAAGAGTGTGTCAGAATCCAGTTGTCTTCAGTAAGGTGGACATTGAAGATAATTGCACAGAGTGTAAAACTGCTACTCTCTTAGTGCAGTGTTTTTAAAAATGTACCTTTTTTTTCTCATAAAAATGTTACTTATCAAAGTTTATAATGAGCTAATATTCTACATGAATACATATATTTTAAAATTTTTCAGTTTTAATATGTAGTGTAAAGAAAATGGTGGGTTATACCAATGCAAATGAAAGATTTGGAGTCCTCAGTAATCTCTGAGGATAATGCAATAAATGATTTTGAAATGTTTAAACATGTTTCCTACAGGGAGCAGTTCTGAAGCCTGAGCTAAAAAGAGATCCAGTCAGTACTAGAGTCAAGTTAAAAATTGTTCCTCATCTCCTTCGCTCTAGACAAGCTGCTGAAACGTTTCCAGCTAACATTCAGGTACTGAAGTTTTTTCCAGAGAAAGGTGGCTGTTCTGAACTTTAATGTCTATTTAATTAGAGAAACATTTGTTTGTGTTAAGGGATATTGAGGAGATAGATTGATATATGCAAACAGATTAATCAGATTCTTTTTTTCTGTTACTTTTTGTAGAAATTATTTTTTTCTTTTAGTTTTAAGGATCAAACTCAGGACCTTGCACCAGCAGGCAGGCATGGTGCTGCTGAGTTAAATCCCTGGCCCAGAAATGATTTTTTAAAAATTTATTGTAGAATGTATACTGTGCATAATTCTATTCACCCTATATTGTTGGTAATACTCTCTTTAAAACTGTGTGTGTGTGTGTGTGTGTGTGTGTGTGTGTGTGTGTGTGTGTGTGTGTGTGTTAAAGAGAGAGAGAAAAAGAGATAGAATATGAATATTTTTTTTTCCTAATGCTGATATTAAGTAGGCTGTTACTTCTTATTATAGTTATTACAGAAGCCTTCTACCTTGTCTCTTTGCCAGTAGTCTGGCCTACATTATTCTCTTTTCTGTTTTGCCACTAGAATCATTTCTGCAACTGGAAATCCTCATATTTTATATTGGTGAAGGATGTAAGGTTTGCAAAATGGTATTGACAGTTAGCAAAAATCATTCGACCATATATGTGAAGCTTTATTTTTGTGCTCTGTAATTTATGCCATTTATCTACATATCCTGTGCCACTATACTATTATTTTTAATTGAGAAATGATAATTATATATTTTTATGGGGTCTACTGTAATGTTTTTTCCTAATATACATTGCAGATTTAGTCAAGCTAATTAATATGTTAGGCTTGGCACTGAGCTCCAAGACAAACTCTTGTGCTAGCTTTCATGTCCTACTCCTTCCTGGGTAGTCTTGTTACGTGCTCCACTGCCTGAATTCAGGATGATGGAGGTGATGTCCGTCTGCCTAACACAGTTCAGTGGCTCGTCTGCAGGTGTGAGTCTCATTTTAGGGACCTCAGAGCTCTGCACAGCATGGGCTTTCACAGTGATGGGCCTGGTACTTGGGTTTCACATCTGAGGCCTAGACTGAATTACCCTGCATTGGTCCCAATAGGAGACATTTCTCTATTGTGTGCTACTTAGAGTCGGGATAGATGTGACCCTGGCAGCCCTTTTCCTCTTAACTTCTTCAATGTACTTTTCTTTTTTTATATTAAAAGTAAGTACTATAGTCCTACTGTATTTATTTTAGCTCTTGTGAAGGCAGTTCGGTGTATTAATAGCTATTCCACTTGGCGTGTCTGTGGGGAGACTGCTGTGGAGGATCCTACTCGGCTGTCATCTTGCACCACTGTCTCCATAGACGGCTGGTGTTATATTGATGTAGTTTCCTTTATTTCTGGCTGATTGAATTATTTTTAATTATTCAATATTCGTACTGTTTTTTGCATTAGTTGAGATAACCAGGAGGTCCTCCTCTCCCATTCTTTATTGTGAATTATTATGCTGACTGATTTTTGTAGGTTGAATTTCTTGGCCTTGTAGGAGTGAGGCCCATTAGGTCATGCTGCATAATTTTCTAGTATGCTTTGATTTCAGTTGTTGCTGACACAGTGTTTTATTTTGTGCTAGTGTTTATAAAGTATATTAGTCTTTAGTTTTCTTCTGATGTGAGTTTCATTTGCCTTGATTTTAAGCCTCAAATTGTTTCTTCTTTCTTCCCTTTCTGCTTCCTCCTTTTCCCCTCCTCTTCCTTCCTCACCTGTTTCCCTCCTTCTCTCCTCTAATGTCCTTTCTGTCTTTCATTTCCTTTCCCTTCCCACCTTCCTTTCCTCTTTCTTTTCTCATTTTCTTTCACTTTTCTCAGTCCTTCCATCTCCTTCTCTTTCCCATTTCTCTTCCATCTCCCTTCCTGTCTCCTTCATCTCCTCTCCACCTTTCTCATTTCCTTTCTGTCATTTTTCTCTTTCCATTTCCTTTTCTTCTCCTTTCCTTTCCCTTTCTATCTCCCTTTCCATCTACAGTAATACCGACCATATAACAATATAGTGAAAACTGAGTGGCTCATGGATAGAAAGTTCAGAACACATAGGGTGGCATTCATTCAGTTACTAAGTTCTTAGTAAATGGTGAAAGGTTAGAAGTTACTTCCTTTCTGGTCTCATCTCTCACCACCTCTTTCTTTGCACTTATGCTCTAGTAAAACATTGTCACTCCTCTCTTTCATGGCTCTGACTCCACTGATGATGCTCCCTTTGCCTGTTAGCTTGGTAAACATCTTGTATTTCAGCACTTGCTCAAGTGTGCCATCCCCTGGCTCTGAGGTATTTCCCGTTCCTGCCTTTCCTTTGACCACATTGAGCAAACCCTCTTTGTGTACCCTTTGTGTTTTCGATGTATGGGGAGCACAGACTTTTGTCTTTAGCATCTCTCTGTCTTAAGCGTTAATTATATGACCATTTCATCCTTTCAAATGATGAAATTTTAATTTCCAGTTTCGGTGAAAATAGTCACTTTAATATTTGAATAATTTCAAAATTTTCTTCATGTCTCCTTAAACATACCTTTTCTACATAGCTTCTTAGACTTCAGTTTGCAAGAACTGTTTCTCAGAAAACCTTAATAATTTTGGCTCAGAAAATATGGTTGTTACAATAATATGTTACAGGATAAACTGCTAGAATTTTGGGGCAGACTGTGTATTTCTAGTAGATTTACACTTTATTTTTAGTTATGTGTATATTTTAAAAATAAGTCCAGCTAAAATTAATGCATTTTCAAAGACATGTTATCCATAAACATTCTTCTTTTATTTATATTTGCCTTTTTTGCTTGTTTCTGTGTTGCTGGGGATTGAACCAGAGTTTCAAGCATTTGTATTTCCATTTTTAATGATAGTGTTGCCATTCTTCTGCATAGTTTGCGCTCTCTTTCTTCATCTGTGCGTCTCAGAATTTGAGGTACCATCTGAATGAGTCTGATCTTTCTTGTCACTCTCACCTTAAGTAGACGTGTTGCTTCACCTTGATTTTGAACATATAAAGCACCTGGCACACTTCTTCAGCTCATAACGCTTATCTGAAAAGAAATGAATTAATTTTGAAAAACAAGATAAAGTAGAAGAGATCTACTATTCAATTCTGACTACTACTCAAAAATTTAAATTGTTGTTTACATTAATTGATGTCTTTGACTTTGCTTCTTTTACATAGGTTGTATATGATGGACTTTTTGGTACAAATACAAATTCAAAGCTCAGAACATTATCCCTGCAATTTGTACATCACATTTGCATAACGTAAGTTTTTAAAAAATTATTTTCACTTTTAAAGTTTTCTTTTTTTTGAGACAAGAGTCTTGCTTTTATAGTTCAGGCTAGCCCTGAGCTCACTACGTAGCCCAGACGAGCCTTGAACTCATAGCAACCATCCTGCCTCTGCCTCCTGAGTGCTTGGATTATAGATGTGAACCATCACACCTATATTTTAAAATTAATTTTCAACTGCTGGATTGACCAAATGATTCAAGTGTATCTTTTTTTTTACTCATCTTACCTAGAAAGAATTTATGGTTGTTTAAAAATTTTTATATTTTATATTATTTCACTTACCTTTTAATCATCTGAAAATATATGTAATTCTTAACTTGCTTTATGTGTATGTGTTTTTCAAAAGCTGCCCAGAAATCAAGATTAAGCCATTAGGTCCAATGCTTTTGAATGGCCTCACTAAGCTAATCAATGAATATAAAGAAGTAAGTAACTTTTGGATTTTAACATTTTATATTTTAAAGTATTTTCTAGTCTACCTGTTGATGATATAATATTTGCTATTCATTATTAACATTTTTATTTGAAGTGATACAAATTTTAGAAATTACTGCCACTTTTTTGTTTTTGTAAAGAAATACGTATTAAAATTGATACAAGTCTTGACAGGGTCTTACCACTTCTTTAACATGTTTTAAAGTAAGTACATTGTATTCTATATCTGTGCACTATGCAAAATAAATGAAAGGAATAAGTGGAAATTAATTTTAGATTTACTTCTAATATAAAACTATTTGCATTTGGTTTGTACTGTAAAACAGTGTTAATTATTAGAGGCTAAGAATTTGCTGATTCAGAATTTTATCAAAATGTGCATTCAGTACATTTTTGATTCCTTAAGCTATGTGGAAAGAGAATTCTTGGATTGTAGATTCTGGAATTCTGTTTCTCCTACTGTACTACTCTTACTATCTTCAGTATTTCAGGAGAATTTGCCAAAACCTAATAAAGGTAAGGTTTTTAGAATTGCAGTTTTAGTTTCTTAAATCTTAGCTAAACATGACTGGATGTTTGGAATAGTATAATGAGATTAAGATCTTGCCAATTGGTTATAAGTATATTTGAATTTCTAGTTTTGTTCTTTGGTTGAGTTACTTAGGTTCCTTATCAGGAAAATTGAAATAGTACTACCTTAGTGTATTATTGTTATGATTAAATAAATTAAATACACATAAATTGTTCAGCACAGTTAAGGGACATTAGTGATTACTCAAGTGATTTATTAGTGAAAAGCTGTTCACTTGTGTAGTAGTCCTAGGCCTGGCTCTCCTACCTTTTATTTTTTTCCCCATTAATAATTGCTTGCCTGATTTTTAAGGTTTATAGAACCTTTAACATTTCATGACATAGATAATCAGATACGTTAGAGTAATTGATAGAAATAAATATGTGTTGTGGCTTTTGGAAAGAAATTATGTGCTTTAAAATGGGTTAGAGATTCTATATTAACTGCAAGATCCTAAACTTCCTATGTGTAGGTGACATCTCTATGCCTTCTTAACAAGCAAATCTGTAATAGTTGCTGTTCAGATGTGGAAGGATGAATCCTAGGTTAACTGTATAAAATCTAACAAGTATAAGAGTATCACTGTATTCTGAGTGATCACTTAGACTGATGGTTTTCATAAAACCATTAAGTTTCTACTGTATCTTCAGGAGAAAACTACTCATTCGGCTCATGATGCTGTCTCCCTTAATTTGTTATAATGACAGAAACGAGGGTGAACTTTATTATACTGCAGGTTTTTAGAATATCATTCTACAGCTTACTGTAGTTTTAGTGAGAGACAGAGGCTCTTAGAATTTTCCAGTGAGCTATTTTTCTAGTTGTTGAAGATGAATATTGATATTTGTAGGACACGTGGTGCTCAAAATATCCTGACTTTTGTACTAGCTAAACCTTTCATATATGACTACTGCATTTTCCTTTTGGAACCAGTTGGGGACACAAAATTTTGTCTTCTTTTTCCTTTTGGTAGTATGATTGATTATATGTGCTGCTGAAGCGAGCACAGTATGATTGATTCTGGATTCGTTCAGATGCCATTATCCTGTAGATAGGCAGCGTGAGATCTAGGTTTAACAAGGAATAAAATAATGCATGTAATTGCAACAAAAGGTTTTGCTGTTTACTGTAGGTTTTTTTGTTTTCTTTTTCTTTCCTTTTTATTTTATTTTAAGGATCCTAAACTCCTGTCAATGGCGTATTCAGCTGTTGGAAAACTCTCCAGGTGAGTAAACTTAGTGAGAGATATTCTATTGTCAAATAGAAATAGATGGAGAATAAATTTTTTGTGATTCTGAGAGGAAATGTATTTAATGGTGATATGTGTTTTAAAAATTACTTTGTAGAAGAAAAAAGATACTACATTTTAATTTATATTTAAAGATATATTGGCATATTAAATATAATATTGAAAAATTTTGAGTTGAATTTTATCATGATGGGCTACAGTTTTTGTACCCTAGAGACTTTTGACTTTATTACTTCTTACTACTATACTTGAAATCCCGATTGTTCTCCTTCCTTCCTCCCTCATTACCTCCCTCCCTCCTTCCCTCCCCCTCTCTTTTTTTGAGACTCTATCTCAAAAAAAAACCTAAAAACCCCTGAGCTTTGGGTGGGATAATCTAAAGATGTTGACATATTCTGAGATTAAAAACATAAGTTCAGGGAGTCGGGGAGTTAGCTCAGTGGTTCTGGCGCCTGTCTTGCAAGTGCAAGGGCCCGGATTCGATTCCCCGGTAACCACATACAATACTGGGTGTGGAGACTCACACCCAGCAGCAACCAATACCACATACCACAATGCTGGGCGTGGTGGCTCACACCTGTAATCCCAGCACTCAGGAGGCAGAGGCAGGAGGATTGCTGTGATGTGAGTTGGAGGCTGAGCTCAGGGCCAGCCTGAACCACAAAGCGAGACTCTGTCTCAAAAAACCCTAAAAACAAAAACAAAAACAAAAAAACCATAAGTTCAGGAAAATTTGTAGATAGTTTCATTTTCTTTTTTTCGCCTCTCCTGGAAATTTGTGGTAGTGATCACACTGTTCTACTGTCTTACAGTCGAATGCCCCATCTGTTCACTAAGGATATAGCACTTGTACAGCAGCTGTTTGAAGCTCTATGTAAGGTAAGGAAATAAGTGATTTGTTTATGCTTTCTGCTTGGATGCACATCTGGAAACCAGCAGGGAAGGAAACACTTTTATTATCTTTACAGGAAGAGCCTGAGACTCGACTTGCTATTCAGGAAGCATTATCTATGATGGTTGGAGCATATAGTACTTTGGAAGGAGCACAGCGGACACTGATGGAGGCACTTGTGGCTTCATACTTAATAAAGGTAAGTCCAACTTTGAATGACAGTGGCAGCAAGTAACATTTTATGTTAAAAAAGTTGTGTTTCAATTGACATCTAATAAGTGTAGTAACCACAATCAACAATACTGGGTGTGATGACTCATGCCCAGCAGCAATCAGTATCACACATCACAGTGCTGGGCGTGGTGGATCACACCTGTAATCCCAGTACTCAGGAGACAGAGGCAGGAGGATTGCTGAGTTTGAGGCTTGCCTGGGCTACATAGTGAGCTCAGGGCCAGCCTGAAGTAGAAAGTGAGACCCTATCTAAAAAAAAAAAAAAAAAGTGAATATATTTCTGTCATGTGATATTTTAGTGCATGTATACATTGTACAGTATTCAGATCTGGTAAGCATATCTCTGTTCTCAGATATGTTTCATTTCTTTGTGGTGAGAAATTAAAAATTCTAGCTTTTATAAAATGTACAATACAGTACATTTTTCTGTTGTCACTCTACTATGGAATAGAACAGTAGAACTTATTTAATTTGTTTAACTGTAACTTGGTACCTGTAGGCCAGCCTTTCCCCATACTCCCCTGTCCCTTACTTTACCCGTACTCTGGTAACCACTATTGAACTTCTATGAGATCAACTTCTTTAGATTCTACACATAAATCGGGTCACGTGGCACTTATCTATCCATTCCTGTTTCTCATAACATTGTGTCTTTTAGTCCATATGTTTTTAAATCAAGTTTATTAGCACATTTTGTATATACATCATGATCACATCTAACGTTGAGAATTTACACCGGTACACAATACATCTTGATTTTCATTTTTTTGCCATTCCCCTGCCCTCCCTTCCAACCTCTGTATACACATAAGCTCTTTTTCCTTTTCTTTTTTTTTAGTTTTTGCCATCAAATTTTTTTTCCTTCTTTACTTTCTTGCTGACATATGGTCTACTTTTTTTTTTTTTAGGTTTTTTGAGACAGGGTCTCGCTTTGTAGTTCAGGCTGGCCCTGAGCTCAGCCTCCAACTCACATCACAGTAATCCTCCTGCCTCTGCCCCTCCAGTGCTGGGATTACAGGGGTGAGCCACCACGCCCGGCACTGTGGTATGTGGTGCTGATTGCTGCTGGGTGTGAGTCTCCACGCCCAGTATGGTATGTGGTGACTGGGGATCGAACCCAGGTCCTTGTGCTTGCAAGACAGGCGCCGCAACCACTGAGCTAACTCCCTGGCCACATGTGGTCTACTTTTAATTGCTTGTGGAAATTTGACTTTAGGGGAGAACTGATAGTGTGCATAGTGGTTGTTTACATCCCTCTCTGTGGGAAAATTCTTGTTACTGTCAGGTTTTCTGAGTTGCAAGTATTTTTTTCTTCATAACCGGTAATTGAGTACCATAGTACTTTGGAATTTATATTGAAGCAGTTATTAAATATTAAAAAAGTATCTGGTTTCTATTGTGTCGGGTCCTGTTCCCGAGGGCTACTCATCTGGCATCGAACCATGGGCGGGGGTCATCATGAGGAGACGAAATGGTGGAGAAGCCTTTATTGCCAACGCTCTCAGTGTTTATATACAGCCCCACTTCCTTGTTCCCAGCCGCCCCAAACCAGCCTTATAGAGGGCGGTCCTTGTCTATTTTCCCTTAATCACTGTGGCCCGGAGCTGTGTACGTGCTGCCTTGTACTTCCTTTATGGAGTCGGCATTGTTTAGCCTCAGGGGACCCCACACTATTGAATATAACAGGACTAAATTGTCATTATACATATTTAGAAAGCTTGCTGTCTGGATTCCTGCTATCAAATGGCCCTGGTGTTCAGTTTACATGGCTCTTAGTCAGGTCATAGATGAAGATTTTTAGTTTTATCTAACCATCCATCCATCCATCCGTCCATCCATCTTTTGCGGTACCAGCGATTGAACTGGGACTCTTGTGCTTCCAATGTAGGTACGGTACCACTTGAGCTAAATCCCCGGTCCTTTACTCTTATCTAAAAAGTCACAATAATTGAATGCTGAAAACTTTCCCTAGATACTCTTCCCTAGAAGTGTGATACTTATATAATACTTAAAGATACTGGTCTTATTTATACAGACTCAAAAAACAAGCCAAAGCTATTTTCTTTCTTTTATAGACTACATTTAAAAGCAATCACACTACAAATCTGTTTGTATGTCTATCTATCTAGTTGGTCAGTTGGTTGTTTTTTTTTTTTTTTTTTTTTTTTTTTTTTTTTTTTTTTTTTTTTTTTTTTTTTTTTTTTTGTGCAGTATTGGGGATCAAACTTAGGACCTTGTGCTTACGAGACAGGTGGTGGCATCACTGAGCTAAATCCCTGACCAGGTTGATTGTCTTTTGAGAGAGGATCTTGCTTTGTAGTTTAGGCTGGTTTTCAACTCATTTTGTAGCCCAGACTGGCCTCAAACTTGTGGTGATCTTCCTACCTCAGCCTTCTGAGTGCTGAGACTACATGTATATGTCACCATAACTGGTTCCAGATATACAATTTAGATCAGACTTTTATATCATTGTTCTGTAATGTGTCTGAAGGAATGCTAAAACCACGAAAGAATATCAGGATGAATAGGACAGTATACATTTTTAAAAATTTTCACCTTTTAATGTCCTTTATTTTTTAAATTTATTGAGTATTGGTATATTTTAGGCAGAATTTATGATTACATTTATTGAGAATTTGTACCTGTGCATGATATATCTTGATTCTTATTTTTTTTTCCATTCCTGTAATCTCTCCTTCTCTTTCTATACATAAGCTTTGTTTCTAGCTATTCCTTATCTTCAATTTTTCCTTTCGCTTCTTTCTTGGCCCCTGCCTCCTCTCCCTAGTCCCTTTCCCCTTTGAACATTTCCTTCCTATTTTACAATATCTATTTATTATATCTTTAATCATCATTTACGAGTTTCAGTTTTTTACACTAGAGAAACAGTTTGGTATTTACACGTGTGTCCTATTTATTTTACTTATGAGTATGGCCTCAGTGTACATTCATTTATTTATAAATGACTCTAGTTTATCATTCTTTATGACTAATACTCCATTTTATTAAAAAGCCACATCGTTATCCATTCACCAGTTATGGGCTTTTGGGCTGTATCCAAGATTTAGCTATTACAGTCTGTGCCATTTTAAACATGGGTGCGCATATTGACTCATTATTAGTCTGTTCACACTTGCAGTTTCTTCCTGACTTAGCGATGGTAGGTTGTATATTTCTAAATATCATTATATTTAACAGGAAAGTAAATGATGAGGACCAGAAGTTTAGCTCAGTTGCTGTGATATGATTCTTTTAGTTCTTTTGGAAACATACTAAGCAGGGAAATAAGGTCAAATGAGACTTGTAATCCTAATGTTTTGAAGAATCTCCACACTGATTTTTAGTGGATGCACTGCTCTCCACCTACACCAACAGCAAAGAAGGATTTCTTTCTCTCCATAGCCCACCAGTATTTGTTGTTGGTTGATTTCTAGATAGCAGCCATTCATTCTGCAGTGAGATGGAATCTCAGTGTTGTTTTCAGTTGCATCTTGTGAATGACCAGTGATGTTGAACATTTTTTTAAAATATGTATTTCTTTGTTTCTTCTATTTTTTTCATCTGAGACATGTCTGTTCATTTTAGATGCCCATTTTTAAATTGAGTCTTTAAATTCAGTGGGGGGGGGGCTGATTTTTAAAAAATTCTTTATGTATTCCAGATACATAAAACTGTTCCTCTTGTGTGAGGAACAACTAGTAAAAATTTTTTCTCATATTGTTGGTTGTTGTTTTGCTCTGTTGGTGGTTTCTTTGCTGTGCCCAAGCCTTTTAATAAGATGAGATCCAAATTGTTGATTCTTTGTGCTAGCTCCCACGCTACTGTGGTTTCATTCATAAAAACTTTTACTATGCCAATGTCTTCAAGAGTTGTACCTAACTTTTCTTCCAGCAGGTTTAGGGGTTCTGTTTTGATATTTACAGTTTAGTACATGGGGCAATATGTGGGTATAATTTTAATCTATGGCAATTTGCAACCTAGGTTTTACAGTACCATTTATTAAAGAAGCTATCTTTTTTTTTTTTTGAGACAACGCTTTGTAGTTCAGGCTGGCCCTGAGCTCAGCCTCAAACTCTCATCACAGCAATCCGCCTGCCTGTGCCTCCCGAGTGCTGGGATTACAGGCATGAGCCACCACGCCCGACACTGTGGTATGTGGTATTGATTGCTGCTGAGCATGAGTCACCAAGCCTGGCATTGTTTTATGTGATTCCCGGAGATAAAACTAGGGACCTTGAGCTTGCAAGGCAGGTGCCAGAACCACTGAGCTATGTCCCTGGCCCTAAAGAAGCTATCTTTTCTCCAGTGAAGTTGTTTGGGTCCTTTGTCAATGATGAGGTGACTTACTATGTCTGGAGTTGTTTTTATATCTTCTAATCTGTTCCATTGATCCTCAAGTGCGTTTCTTTGCCAGTACCATACTATTTTTTTTAAAGCACAATGGCTTTGTAGTATAGTTTCAAGTTGGGAATTGTAATTCTCCTTACCACGTCTTTGTTGCCTAAGTCTATTGTGGTTCCAAATGAATTTTTGGATTATTTTCTCTAGTTCTGTGAAATAAACTGTTGGGATTTCAATTGGGATTGCATTGAATAGATTTTTTTTTTTTTTTGAGACAGGGTCTCGCTTTTGTGGTTCAGGCTGGCCCTGAGCTCAGCCTCCAACTCACATCACAATCCTCCTGCCTCTGCCTCCCGAGTGCTGGGATTACAGGCGTGAGCCACCACACCCGGCACTGTGGTATGTGGTACTGGTTGCTGCTGGGTGTGGGGGTCTCCACACCCAGTATTGTTATGTGGTTACCGGGGAATCGAACCCGGGCCCTTGCGCTTGCAAGACAGGCGCCGGAACCACTGAGCTAACTCCCCGGCCCCTGAATAGATATTTCTTAATAGATCCTCTATCGTACTTATGTTTTTGGCTGATAGAATGTCCTAGAAAGAAAATATCCAACAGTAAACCTTCAAGATTAGTAAATTCTAAAAATTATTTTTCTTGTTGAACTTTATATTCATAAATTAATGTCAGTCAATTGAATATATTTATGCAGTTGAGTCTTTGTTGTGTAGCTAGTATTAACTTTAGAGCGAGTCTGAGAATGGGGAAAGTATTTCTGCTTCAGAATTTTAAGGATTTCAAATACAGTAGTCTCTGATTAAGTCCCTTGCAAAATACCTCAATTTCACTTGTGTGACTGAGAGTTTGGAAGGCTTAGAGATATTGGCCAGAAGCTGTCAGATTGATCTAGTCCCGAGGTTTGGGCTGGAAATGTGTGTACATAGAGATTCTTTAGTTCCAGACATTGCATACTACTTGGAGGGTCTTTTTAGCTTCTTATGTAATTTACTCTTGAAATGCCACTGTCTTAAGTACTTTAAAGCGGTATAATCAAAGATGTGAACAGGGCTGAGTGTGTAGCTTGGTGATAGACCACATACTTGCATGAAATCTTGATTTTGATCTCTAGCACAGAAATGATCAAAATGAAAAAGGATTTTGTTGATTTATTACATGTATTTATTGAAATGTCAACTTAAATTTTGATTTGTTTACCATTAGGATAACTTAACTAGAATGAATTTCTGATGATTAAGTTTTCTTTTCTTTTTTGGGTCTGTGGTGGGTGTCTCTGTGTTCCCAATAGCCTGAAGTTCAAGTTCGACAGGTGGCTGTGAAATTTGCCAGCACAGTGTTTCCCTCAGATCACATACCTTCCAGATACTTGCTCCTATTAGCTGCAGGCGATCCGTAAGTTTCTGAAAGTGTTAATTTGAATTTGAGAATCCTATAATTGAATAGATGGAGTTATATGTGTAGACTATCTGTGCAGTATATTTATATCTTGGTAATGTAATAGGTTACATGTATATCTGTAGTACATGACAGATAATATGGAGACATGTTTATGAAGTGAAGTATAAGTAAATTATATAATATATGCATTACATTTATAAAACATCTTATAGGAGAAATTAATATCTTTGATGCTTTGATTAGTTTCATTTTGTATCTGATATGCTAAGATTTTAAGTGAGATATGTATTAGCTATTGAATTATATTTCTAGAGGGGACTTTTTAAAAATCTTAAATGTTTCTGAAATTGGGATCTTTGAAAAGCTCTATATACATTTAACGAGATGTGTACATGTTAGAACAACTCTTACTAAATCTATAACTATAATCTGTTTGTACAAAATCTGTATTACATGCTGTCTAGTTAGTGATATTTTAGAATTCATGAAGCGCTCCAGTATATTCCATAATATTAAGCCGTTATTACGCTCATTATTTAGAATTTTTGCATTTTTAAAATGAAAGTCTTGGATTAGAAATTCTCATTTTTGCTGATGAATGATTCAAGTGAAATTATGCATGATCATTTGAATGTCCTTTCTGAGTCTATAGCCATACACCCTGAATTCACTCAGTCTCGTCTGAAAATCCTTTCTGGTAAACTTTTGTGGTCCATTTAAAAAAAATGCATAATTCCTTGCAAAATGTTTCATTGTCCTTGTCAGCCAAGCTTTAATGTTCTTGATACCGTTCCCTCCCTGTACATTGTGTATATTTGCTATGATTTTTTTCATTCAATATTTTAAGTATCACTGGTATTACCAAGTCCTGACTTTTGATTTCTGATCTTGGCTGCTGCTTCTTACTCATTTCTATTTAGATCTGGTTACTTTGGTTTTTGATTGTCAGTCGTGATCCCTGTGGCCTACTATTTTTCTTGTCTGCCTTTGATTTTCCAGGTTTCAGGCTAGAGGCTTCCAGTGCCTAGGAGCTAAGGTAGTAGCTCTGTGAGAGCCAGGATATGACTGGAGCGGCAGGCAGAGCTGTTAACCACTCTGCCTTGCTCTCTGAGTGCCAAAAATTACTTTTTTTTACAGAGCCAAAACCAAAGCATGGCTGATTCAACAGTTGTCCTTCTGTTTAGTTAAATCTTTTTGGCCAAATGAAAATTCTGTGACAATTGGAGGCTCTTATTTATTAATTTTCAGCTGCTTATAAGAGACTAAGGAAACTAGACTCAATTCAGAGGTAGTTTATTGACTTAAAAGGACTTTTATATGCTATATGAGTAAAACTCTTACTCAGGCCCTTCTCTAGATGGCTTTAAATTGGTTGAGTTTTGTTTTTTTAATATTTTGATGTCATTTAGAATCAACTGACAGTTGTATAGAATTGGGCGGAATTTCTTTGGGTTTCAAAGTTTCATTGGAATTTACAGAACACTGGATAGCCACTGAATTTTAAATTGTATTATGTTTATTTATGGTCTAGTAGAAGGAAAGCATATACATAGTTATTTGTGTAGTAAATTCCAGTGTTCTGAACTGTTGTTATCTGAGTAAAAATCAAACATGCAACCAGATGACTTTGCAGATCTCATGAAATTTCATAAAGAAGGACTTACATCTTGTAATACATCTTACTCTTTGCTTAGTCAAGAATATATTTAAGATAGTTGTTCAGAACTCTAGTTATCAAATAATATTCCTTTTTATTCTTCAATTGATAATTGGTTAAAATTCATTTTTTATTCTTACTTGACTTTTTGAAAGACGAGAAGAAGTTCATGGAGAAGCACAGCGAGTACTAAGGTGTCTTCCTGGTAAAAACAAAAATGAAGGTGCTTCTAAGCCGATGCCTTCTTTCCCTGAAATGGTATATTACATCCAAGAAAAGGTACGAGGTGTTTAACTTTGGGTAGTTAGTTTAAAATATGTGATGGGTTATAAAAATAAAACTGTGCATTTTAAAGTGAGAAATGTAACTACTAATTGTTGAGCAGTAGTAAGGTTTTTAGTAATGTTAATGTTTGCATTAAGAGAGAGGTGGAGTGGGCAGACAAAGTAGTTGGTCTGTTTTGCCAGCATCCAAATGACTTAATGCATTTCATGCTTATGAGTGTTCTGGCTGTACAGTATTTAAAATTGTTTTCTCTTGGTATGGCATGCTTAAGAATATAACTTCTTTCTGCTTTCATTTTACTTTTTTTTTTTTTTTCTGGATGGGGGATTGAATCTATGGCCTTTACAGGTGCTGTTCTGTAAACTCCAGCCTCTTTTTTTTCTTCAAAGGGTACTATTTTATTTATTTAAATAATAATTCATTTATTACTTTGTGGTACTGGAATGAACACAGGGCCTTTTACTGAGCTACATCCACGAAGCTTTTATTATTGCTATTTTTTTTAACCTTGAGACAAGGTCTCGTTAAGTTACCCAGACTGGACTTGAAATTGCCCTCCTCTTGTCTCAGCCTCCTGGAGTGCTGAGGTTCTAGGCATGCACCATCATGCCTAACTCACTGTTTTTTTTTTTTTTAAGGGCACTGTTGAATCATAAATAGAAGGATGCTGCAAGGAGCAATTAAGATTTTCCCACCATGATCATTCTGTCTGCTTTTGCAAGTTTTTGCTTTTGCGATGTTTTCTGTTGGTTGATCAGAGTACAGTATTGACACTAATGATCCCCATCATAACCATCCTGCTTTTTATATGTGATTATTTTAATATGTTTGAGAATACCTTACTGCCTTTTACCTCTACTGGTGATTGTAGCTTTTTTTAGCTGTGGACCTTAAGAGAGCTAAAGATCAGCGTGCAGTAGCTGTGATTGTTTTTCATAGCACAGCCATATTCCTGTTCTGAAGATGCCTTGTGCTTATGTTTTTCTGAAATTACTATTATTAATGGAAATAACTGGCAGTCAGTGACTGCCAATATCCAGTATGCCAGTATGTTAATAGATGCATGTGATAGGTCTGTTATTTTAAAAATGTAAGCCAGTAAACAATATGTAGAGAAAAGGCAACATAGTCGGCCATTTTCAACATGAGGAACACATGCAATCAGCAGAATTAGTAAGAAAATGTCTGATTAGAAAAGCCAGATGCAAACCTTTTTTGGACAGTAATATAGCTGAAAATGTGATTATTTTGAGTTGAGCAAAGATTCCATTTTTGAAAAAAATTTATTTTTTTTTTTTAGTAATTGTATGTGTTTTATGGGTTTATTTTTCTTAGGCTTCCCATCGAATGAAAACTCCAGTCAAATACATGACCGGGACCACTGTCCTCCCATTTAACCCAGCAGCATTTGGAGAGGTAGGACTTTCTTTTACTTGTGTTTTCTTTCTATAAAAATTGTAGAAAATAATACTCACAAAAATGTCTGTAATCTTTTGTTTTATGGGTAAACTCATATTGCGGTGTCATTGTTCTTTACTGGGATATTTACTTGCAAAACATTTGTTTCTAAATGGGTATTATTTTAATTAATAATAGTCTCAGTGTCCCTCCCTCCTTCCGTTCCTTCCATCTTGGACCTGATCCATGATAGGCATGTGTAGTACCACTGAGCCACACACATCCCCAGACCTCAAAGTACCAGATGCTGTGCATTTAGTTTTTACTGTTGAGCTGTTACCACAAGTTAGATTTGAGTTTTAAAACTGACATATTGCCAAAGTCAGATAGGATTAATTCATCACATTTATTAAGGGAAACTTTATGCTTCAGATTGTTGGCTTGTACCAATTATAAAAAATAATATTGTTTAGAATTGAATAGTAATGGGGTTGGAGGGTACTATAGCTCAGTATGAAGCATGTGCAAGGCCAGGGTTTTTTCCCTACCCAAAAAGTGAAAAAATTGAATTTGTGTTTTAACTCTTTGAAACTCCATTAAAAAAAAAAAACACTTGAGATTTATAAAAGCTTGTTGTATGAATTTTGTTCCATTATGGTAACTCAGCATATTGAGTTTCTGTTTTTGTTTTTGTTTTTATTTTTTATTTTTTGGTGGGGAGAGGAGACTTCCATGAAGAGTGGGAAAGCTTTATAAGCAGGATAGGGAATTAGAACTGGAAATTGTCACTTTGAGTAATAGCCTCCTTATCAACTCTTCTGAGAAGTTTATGTGATATTCCTTGTCTTTCTGGTTTTAGATAGTCCTGTACTTGCGTATGTGCCTAGCTCATAGTGCAGGAGTGGTACCGACCTCTCAGAGTCTGGCTGATATGCAAGATCATGCACCTGCCATTGGGCGCTACATACGGACTTTAATGTCAGGCAGGCAGGCAACAGCCTCATCGTCTTCCAATAAGAGTGGAGAAGCCAACCCTGTTCAGATTTACATAGGACTGCTTCAGCAGCTGTTAGCAGGTGTTGGAGGTAAGAAGTTGTGATGGTAAGGAAGAAATCTAAAACATTTAAGCACAAATTTAATTTTAAAATCTGCTAAAAGTTTATAGCAAGATTTTCAGTTTTGTAGCTGATCTTTTACTTCTGTTACTCATCATTAGTCCTCATTTGTTTTCTAAACTTACTTGATTGTTCTTAATGCAGTATTTTTCTTTTCAGAAAGAAAAGGTCACAATAGATATATATTTTTTACTTTGGAGATAGATGTGAAGAATTAGGATATCCTTTTTGAAAACTAATCTGTAAACTTAGTGTATTGAAATTCATAATTGTATTTAGGTTGTGTAATTTTTTTTTTTTTTTAGAATTGAGGGAATTTGTGCTGAAGAAAATGCAGTTTAGTGGGTTTTGGTGCCCTTTCGATATTCCTTCCTTTACTTTCAATTAAAAATGGTTCTGCATTCTTATTTAGGCTTGCCTGTCATGTACTGCCTATTGGAAGCTGTGTCCGTATATCCAGAAAAATTGGCTACCAAGTTTGTAGATAAAACAGAATGGATAAAGGTATGTCTTAAGCTTACATATTTCTCTTTAAATCTGGGTATTTCATGCTTTAACCTAATGATTTCTTCTGTCAGCATTAGTATAAAGCTTTTTTGAAAATTTCCATCAAACACGGGAAACCATGTAGGTCAGAATGTTCCATTGCCGCATGTGGATGAGAATGTGAAATTTTCTGTTTAAAAACAAAATTTTTCTGTTTGTAAACTTAAAATCAATTTTTGTATAGTTTAAATAAAGAACATATAAAGTATATTTTTATAACCTACCCACGTAGCCATAACTGCCTAAATTATCCTCATTTTCTTCTACCACATGTACATAGGACATCACTGATTTTTATGTGGTGTACTTTTTTGGGTACCTGGGATCGCATTCATGACCTTGTACTTGAAGAACAGGCACCAGAACCACTGAGCTAAACCTCTGGCCCATATGTGGCGTATTTTTTAGAATTTATTTATGCATATGTATATGAAATCATTTTTAATTTTTCTCTCTTTTACCTTTTGGGTGTGTACTTTCACATAAGAGCACAACTTGAAGTTATTCCTCTGTCACTATAGAGAGAGCTCTTCTTTAGCAGCTTCATCATTTTCCAAAGTATGATTTATTCTACTGCAATGAATAATACCATTTGCACATGAGGAAGTGCATTTTTAGATGGATTCCCCACAGGTACTATTACTGGGTCCAGAGGGCATGTGCTTTTATGTTTTGATAGATAGAATCACACTCTCCATGTGATACCAGTGTTTATGCCATCCATAAGAGTGTTCCTGATCCCATGGTTACACCAAAATTTACCCAGTTTATCAAATGAAAATGTAAGATGCTTAGTTAAATTTAAACTTTAGACAAAATGGCCTATGTATTTTTGTGTACTTCTTGCAACAGTATACAGTGCAGTTATTTTTGGAAAATGTAGCATAAGTTGTGGTAAAATCTATAGACTAAAAGTGTAAAAAGACTTGTAGGGTTTGCACTTTTCTAAAAACTTTTTGATCCATGAATTGTTCCTAGTTTTACAACATTTATTTTTCTTCTTTATGATTATTTCTTGATTTTATTTTATTTTATTTTTTTAAGGTTTTTTGAGACAAGGTCTCACTTGTCTCAGTTGGTTCAGGCTGGCCCTGAGCTCAGCCTCCAACTCACATCACAGCAATCCTCCTGCCTCTGCCTCCCGAGTGCTGGGATTACAGGCGTGAGCCACCACGCCCGGCACTGTGGTATGTGGTACTGGTTGCTGCTGGGCGTGAGTCTCCACGCCCAGTATGGTATGTGGTTACCGGGGATTGAACCCCGGTCCTTGCGCTTGCAAGACAGGCGCCAGAACCACTGAGCTAACTCCCTGGCCCATTATTTCTTGATTTTAAAATGATCCTATAGTTTTTGAGTTTTGATTCTTGGGTTTTCATACTGTGGTCCATGGACTAAATATAGTCAGATATATTATTTTTTAGTAATCTGCAAGCTAAGGATGGTTAGCAGTGGTTGAGCCAAATCAAAAGAAGTAGCGTTTCATGACATACATAAACTGTAGTGTCCGTAATTTTTATTGCAAGACAACTATCTATTTGTTTACATGTGAGTCTGTGGTTTTTGCACAACAGTTGCAGAATGGAGGCCATTGGAACAGTGGCCATATGACCCACAGATGATGATGATGATAATAATGATAGTTCATTGTATCTATTGATAATCTGTTGTTGTCATGGATAGCAATAGTTTGAATGTTAAAGTCCATCATTTTAATTTTAAATGCTAGATGATGTGAGCAGGAGGATAATTATGTATAATGTTTATGCTCCTTTTTTGTTTTTATTGTGCAGAGTTTAATGAATAGCAGTAAAGAAGAAATGCGTGAATTGGCAGCATTGTTTTATTCTGTGGTTGTGTCAACAGTTTCAGGAAATGAGTTGAAGTCAATGATAGAACAACTTATAAAGACTACAAAAGACAATCATGTATGTTACTAGTTTTGTCATCATCTTTTTTAATGGAAGATAGGTTTTATAAAAACTGTTTTTAGTGCTCATTAGTAAAGTGAACTGAGAAATAGTTTGCTTTTGTGATTGTAAAGATTAAATACATTAGATTTCAGTTAGTTCATTGCATGGATTTGAGAGCTGTGTCTGAAAAGCACTGTTTTAGGTGCTTTGAATATAGTGGTGGGTAAATTGAGAGTCCCTTTTGCTATGTGGGTTCTTGGAGTTGTAGACTTCTTTGTTCTTCCACATCTACTGCTACCTTTCACTTTGCTTATCGGTAAACAAATTATGCGCTACTGGCTCTTAATCAACCTCCTTTTGGAGGTTCTACCAATTAGAAATAGGTTCTACTCATTCTGTTTTGCTGGCAGTAGAGAGAAATTACATTAAATACCTTGGTTCACTAATGCTTCTGTTTGTAAATGGTTTGGTTTGCAAATAAGCAAACTGTAATTTGACTGTAATTTGCTTCTGTTTGCAAATTCCATGTTGGGTGACAATATAGACCGTAGTCATCTTCCTTGCATAAATATAAACACATCTGTCTTCCCCAAAATTATGAAATAAAGTTTGTAAACAGAAGTACCCTGTGTGTTTGAATATTATAATATTATAGTTACACAAAAAAGTATAATCTAGAAGAAAGCATAAATATTGTAGGACATGTGGGCAAGATTGGGGTATTGAAGTTTTGGAGTGGAGCAAGGCAGCCTAACTTTTCAGCATCTCTATTTAGAACTCAAGTTTTCTTTTGTTCTTTTAAAGTTTCATTGATATCCTGTATAACCTGGAGTGATCACTTTTTTTTTTGGCCTTATGTTTTACCAGATATGATTCTAAAAACATAGTTATTTCAATATATTCTTTTGTGTGTGAGAAAGATGTGGGTTTTCTGTTGTATTGTTAATTCAGAGCCCAGAGATACAACATGGATCCTTACTTGCACTGGGATTCACGATTGGAAGATACTTGGCTAAAAAGAAAGTGAGAATGGCAGAGCAGCAAGACGCTGGGACAAATTCTGATTTCCTACCTGAGCAAGAGGAACTTATTCAGAGCGCCACAGAAACAATAGGTTACTAATATCTCTGGTGACTTGGCTATTGTAACTTTTGATGATGTTAAATTTTGATATCTTGTCATAATACCAAGCTTTGAAAGTACAAGCTTTTCCCAAAATAGCTTAATTAATACTAAGTAAATTCTATGTTTTTAGTAACAATGAAAAGATTTTTTTGTACTTTTCTTCTCTGTGTTTCTGTATGGCATAATGATTTTATTATGAAAAAAATATTCAAAAAAGAATACTATAACCAGGCATGGTGGTGCACACCTGTAATCTCAGTACTTGGGAGGCTGAGGTAAGAGGATCTCTGTGAGTTCAAGGCCAGCCTGAACTACATAAGGAGACCCTCTCTAAAAAAAACTGAAAACAAAAAAATCCACTGCTTTGTTGACAGCGGCATCTTATTACTTGAATAAATCTTAACGAGTAATCAACCAGAAAATATTACAGAGTTTGATTTTATTTTGTTGTCTTTAAAAAAAGTCTTTATTATATTTCTGATTGCTTTGGATTGCAAAGATAAGTTCTCTATTCTTCTTTTTGTCTAAATGTACTTATAGGCTCGTTCTTGGACAGCACCTCACCTCTCTTGGCAATTGCTGCCTGTACAGCTCTGGGTGAAATTGGCAGAAATGGTCCACTCCCAATTCCTAGCGAGGGATCTGGATTTACCAAGTTGCATCTTGTAGAAAGCTTACTCAATAGAATTCCTTCTAGTAAAGAAACAAATAAGGCAAGTCTTGTTTCTTTCTTCCTTCCTTTCTAGAATTTTGCCTTTTGTAAATGTATAAAACCAAATTGTAGTGAAGATTGGTGACTCTGCAGTTGGAGAATTTATTACTATAGAAAAGAATTATATGGGCTGGTGATTTAGCTCAGTGGTTCCGGCACCTAACTTGCAAGCACAAGGTCCTGGATTTGATCCCCAGTAACCACATACCACAGTGCTGGGCATAGTAGCTCACACCTGTTATCCCAGAACTCAGGAGGCAAAGGCAGGATTGCTGAGTTTGAGGCTGAGTTCAGGATCAGCCTGAACTACAGATGAGAGCCTATCTCAAAAAACTTAAAAAAAAAAAAAAGAATTATAGACAAGAACATTGAGGTGTTTTCGTTTTAGGTAGGAATAATTTGTGTACAACTGTGATGTGTGCATCTTTGGACCCAGTCATTCATATTTGGCCCTTAACTGTTAAGGTTTAAATAAATTCATCAGGGAATCTTTGGTAATGCAAAAGGTATATAATAAAATACTTAGTAGTTTTGTGAATTTTAGGGCAAATGTATTAACTTCCTGTAGTCAGTTGGCATTAATGAGGTTGTGAATAATCAGAGGAAAAGAACATTGATAGTTTTTTAGGTTTAGAGAGAGATTTTCATGAACTTTAAAACATTTTTTGGATAAAGCACTTCAGTATTGAACAATAGATGAGCAAAAGAGTTACTGCAAATGAAATAGGCATAATAATCTTATTTTTGCTCTAGCTACTATTGAAAACTCTTGAAAATATGACAGTGTAGTTTTATTAGCTGTTATTAACTGGTCATTACCAAATATTACTAAGCACTATAATGTGTTAGGGACTGTCCTAAGTGTTTTCTGTGCATTGGGATAGAATTTCAAAAGATCTGTCAGGTGTGATGGTACACACCTGTAATGCCAGCATATGGGAGGCTGAGGCAGGATTGCTGTGAGTTTAAGGCCAGTCTGAACCAGTAGTGAGACCCTTCCCTAAAAAAAGTTTAGAGAACTAGGCATTGTTAATCTCTATGGGATCAGAGGAAGAGCCACAGAAAGGTGAAGTAACTTGCTAGAATCATGTACCTGTAGAGGCTGTTAAAATGGTGAGGAGGTCTTCTGGGCCTAGAATCCACATTTGTAATGTGAGTTTAAAGAATAATGAGCTTGAAAACTATCTGTTTTTTTTGGTTGCAGCTATGTATCCTTAATGGACCCTATTTAGGCCTTTCAAGGTCTTATTGGCATAATTCTGTAAAATTGGGTGCTTTATAAAGATTTAGGCTTTAGGGTGTTAGTTTGACAGATTGTCTTCCCTGTCATTTCATTTTAGAAATCCTGTTCTGGATAAAGCTGTAATGAACTTTGTTTAAAAGAAAAACTGTGTTCTTACAGATGAAAGAACGAGCTATCCAAACGCTGGGCTACTTTCCAGTTGGCGATGGGGATTTTCCTCAGCAGAAACTCCTCTTGCAAGGTCTGATGGATTCTGTGGAGGTATTTATATTGCAATCTGATTGTTGCCTGTTCATTCAGAAGGCATTTTATATGCAATGAGATTTTAAAATTAGACCTTTATTTACTTATTTATACATACTTAGTTTCAACTGCTAGCTCTAGGCTTAGTCATAGCTCTGACTAAGTTACTGATGTAAGAGAGACCTTTCTTCATAATTTTTGGGTAGAGAAGAAATCCACTCAGCCAGTCCACAGTAACAATGACCTATATCAGATTCTCCTCAGTGACATTGTAACCACTTGGAGAGATGCTCGTTAAATCTTTTTCATATTTCCTTTGTAAAAATCCTTTCTATTTTTGCTTAAATAAACGAAAGCTTACATGGACTCTTGCTTCTGATACTTCAAGAATTTAGAAATACAAAAATACACGAGAAACTAGAATGGAAATAACATAGATGAAAGGATTGGAATGAATGTAAAAGCAAAAAAAAAAAAAAATATATATATATATATATATATATATATATATATATATTCATGACTCAGGAAAACAGTATCTTTACAGACAACCAGAGCAGAGTTCTAAGGTTTTTTTATTTTTAACTTTTATTAAACATATACAAAAATAGAATAAGGATATTTATTTCTGGAATATTTAAAGTAAGCCTCATATTTCTTATCATATATAAAGGCAGTAGAGGTTTTAATTTTGTTTTTAATTCCAGCTGTATTATTCATGATAGGAACAGACATGTATAGTGGATCAATCCCTGATAAACAACCTGTGGATTGAAATACCTTTGATCAGTCTGAAAATGCTAATAGAAGCCTTTAGCCCTGGAGCCTGTAGGCCTAAAGCTCTTTAAAAAAAATTTTTTTTTTTTTTCAGATTAGGAAATGTATGGTGAAACTTGATATTTTGTCAAATTTGACATTTAGTTGATGGAGGTTGAGAATGGCTAACAGAGAAGTGGTGTCTGTGTGCTTTGAGGAGCCTCAGTGCTCATATCCTTCATATTCACATGCTTCTGCTTTTATTCTCTTACTTCTCCTATTCTTAGATTTCTTTCAGTGCACAGTTAACAGAGGAAAGTATCAGAGGGAACTAAGGCAGGTCCGGTTCTAGGTTGGGTGAGTGGTTCACACTGGTGGAGCATGTTGGCATCTCTAAGTCAGATTTTAAACATTTGGTTATGTACTACATAGAATTTTTAATGTCTGGCTTTTAAAACAATTTCAAACATCTAATGAAGTGAGAAGTAGTGTGAAGAACTTTGGGATACTCTTTATCTAGATTTGCCAAGTTTTAACATTTTATATTTGTTGTGTTGTTTTCTCTCTGTCTCTCCCCCCCCACCCCAAACCACTTGAGAGTAGCTGTGGAGATACTTTATTAGCTCTTCACACAAATTATGTAGTAAGTTTAAATAAATGTTACTAAACTGTGGGGGTTACTATTTAGTATGCAGTTGCCATTGTCAGACATACTGTGTAGTAGAAGCTTTATGCACATTAACTTCATTTTTATGAAGTTAGTAATCTGACCTAATGAAGTGAGTGCCGGTATTTTGTTGAGGCCTAGAGAAGCTTCCATGCGGATACGCAGCAATGAGGAATAGAGCGAGCGTTTGCATTGAGGTTCTGTGGCTTCAGAGTCAGTGGATGCCCTGTCCTCCTAGGTGTACCATCGCTGCTTCCAAGGAGTGACAGTCACTGCTTTGTAGTTCTCTCCTGAAGGTGAGGAGTGTAGCATGGACCTGGACAAAGACTGTCAAGTCATACTGACCTTCTCAATTCCCTCACTGTCTCCTGCTTTTCAGCCATTGGTTTAAACCAAGCAGATGAATGAAAACAGTATGCTGAGAAACAAGATACTGAGCAACTTTTCTATGGAAATTAATATCTTGGGAAAATGTCTTCTTCTCTTCATGGTTCTTGCTTCCTTCTTTGCAGGCCAAGCAGATAGAACTTCAGTTCACTATTGGTGAAGCCATCACTAGTGCTGCTATAGGAACTAGCTCTGTGGCTGCCCGAGATGCCTGGCTAGTGACCGAAGAAGAATATACTCCTCCCACTGGTACTAGTACTTAGCTAATTGATTTGTAGTCATCAAGTAACCTTTCTGTTTTCTTGATCACATTTGAGGGGAAAAAGTAAACATTTTAGTAATTTGATTCTCTTAGGAAAATACTTGATTAAATCAAGCAGGAAACAAATTAGAATTTCTGTTTTCATTTCTTTGGTAAGTAAGCCAGAAAGTTAACAGATTCCCTTCAAACTTGTCCTCTTTGCATGAGGATTAGAATATTTAACTAGTTTTCAGAGTATGAGGCATAGTAGTTTGCAAATTATGTCTCTTAATTGTTTATTACACAATAGACCACAGTTTTTTTTTTTTTTGCCAGCCCGGAAGGTCACTGGCTTTTAGTGATTCCATAGTTGAGGGACCATGTGGTTTTTGATACTCTGTTAAAGATACTGATGTCTTGTGGTTTGATTTGAATTTAAAATTGAAAATACATGTTAGGATTTGAGTCAGAGATTTTCTTTTAATTCTTAAAAGAAATGGGAAAATCACTTTTTTTGTTGTATTTCTTCAGTTACAGAAATTAAAAGGTAGTATTCTTATTGTAGTAATTTAGTTGGGAAGTGTTTTCTATCATGAATACAGTTATTTCACTTATGATTACAGTTAACATTTAATAGTACAGTGCTGTGTTCACCTGTTACTTCATTAGCCACTCTACAGAGCTTTAAAAAATAGAAGAACAATGTATTTTTGCATATACTGTAATTAGGAGGACTGTGAATTGATGGAAGCTGAATTAGTCACTTCTCATTTGCATATGAGGAAAAAAAGGAGAATTTGTATGGAAGGAGAAAGGTACTCAAGGGAGTGACCATTGTTACTGAATTCTAAGGTGGAAATTCTTAAGTTAGATGTGAGAAGTGACATCAGAGGACTCACAACAGTGAGGGCCCACACAGAGTAGGAGATTTGCTTTGAAGCATGTTTTGATTTCATAGGAGAGTTCACATAGCAATTTAAGTAAAGGATAGTAGAAAGGTACCATATCAGTTTTCATATTTATAAACTTTCTCTGGTATCTTAGATTGTTTAAAAATTGTATCCTGCTATTACTCATGCAACAAAATCTGATTTTCTATTAAATGTTGAGGTAACTGGGCATCGTGGTACATACTTGTAACCCCAGCACTTGGGAGGCTGAGCCAACCTTGGCTGCGTAGTGATATGAAGGCCAACCTGGGCTACTTGGCCATATCTTGTCCCAAGAAACAAAAACAAACAAAAAGTTGAGGTTCTTTTGTCTTTGTGTGTTTATGGGAACAAAACATTGTGGAGAAGTGGATACTGATAAATCTTTGACTTGAATATTTTTTTTTTTTTTGAGACAGGGTCTTGCTTTGTAGTGCACTCTGGTCCTGAACTCAGCATCCAACTCAGCAATCCAGCTACCCAAGTACTAGGATTACAGGTGCGAGCCACCACGCCCAGCATTGTGGTATGTGGTACTGATTGCTGGTGGGCGTGAGTCACCACGCCCGGCATTGTTCTAGGGACCTTGTGCTTGCAAGCAGGAACCGGAACCACTGAGCTAAATCTCCGGCTCTTAATTTGGATTTTGATTATGCATGTTCTGTATTTCACTTTTAGATGAGTGATACTCTGCCTTTTAAGTGTTATTTCTTAGCCAGTTAAGGCCAAGATCTTGGCCATCTCAGTATCTCTAGAATGTAATATGTGGCACATTGTGGGACTGTAGTAAGAGCTTGTCCCTTTAGTAATTATAGTTGTCTATCTATCAGAATTGTAGCTGGATGGGACAAGGATTTAGCTTAGTGGTTCTAGTGCCTGCTTTGCAAATGCAAGGTCCTTGGCTCAGTCCCCGATACAACGCAAACAACAATGCTGGGGCATGGTGACTCATGCCCACCAGCAGTCAGAACCACATACCACAATGCCAGGCATTGTGGCTCACACCTGTAATCTCAGCATTCAGGAGGGAGAGGCAGGAGGATCGTTGTGAGTTCAAGGCTGGCCTGGGCTACATTGAGACCCTTTTAAAAAAAAGGAATTATAGCTGACTAGAGTTGTGGTGGTGAAAAAGGCAAGGGAAGGATTCCATCTGAACCTGAGATCTAGGTTAATATGCTCAATAAAGAACAATAGCTAAGGGAGGAGTCGGGTGTAACGTTTACTGGCAATAAATCAAGATGAGATGATCATTGGACTTAGCAGCAGGAAAGTAATTGAAAAATTTCTGCGGAAAAGAGAAAGGGTAAAAAGCAGATTTATTTGAAGAGTTTAATCTAAAGCAGTGGCTCCTGACTAGAGGGGCGAGATGTTTGGTAATATCTGGACACTGGAGAGGATGAATGCTCCTGGTCTCTGGTGAGTACAGGCAGGAAGTGGTGTACAGGACAGCTCTCTGCAACAGAGAATTATCCAGCCAAAAATCTTAATAGTTTTGAAGAGAAAAATGTATGGTATTAACAAAGTGAAGCAAAATAGGATGGTTTTTTTAGATGGAAGATTAAAAACCTAGTTGAGAAAAAAAATTCTCCGAGTGGGATAACTTCATTCTATGGAATTACTTTTTTGGGTTTTTTTTTGGTCATTGACTAGGGAGTTAAGCCCAGGGCCTTTATGCTGAGCAAGTAATCCCCTGACCTTTGAGTCAGGGTTTTGCTAAGTTGCCTAGGCTTACAGGTGTGTGTTACCACTCTGTGCTAGTGACTACACTTTAGTTATTTGGATTTTAATATGGTATAGTATCACTGTTTTGAGAATTGTTGATTTAAATTGAGTTTTTCAGGAAACTACATTTAGTTGTTTTTATTATTTTTCTTCGCTTTTCTTTAGGAGCTAAAGTGAATGATGTGGTCCCATGGGTATTGGATGTGATCTTAAATAAACATATCATCAGTCCCAACCCACATGTGAGGCAAGCAGCTTGCATCTGGCTCCTTTCCCTTGTAAGGAAGCTAAGTACCCACAAAGAAGTGAAGGTAAGCTAAGTTGTATATGTGATTGAGTTTCTTGGAAACCACAGTATTTTTCTTTTTTTTTAGTTTTTTGAGACAGGGTCTCATGTTGTACTTCAGGCTGGTATTGAAATCAGCAGTCCTCTTGCCCCTGCCTCCCAAGTGCTAGAATTACAGGCGTGAGCCCCCATGCCTGGCACTGTGATCCATGCTAGTGATTGCTGGTGTGCATGTGAGTCACCACGCCTGGCATTGTTGTATGAGGTTGCCGGGGATTGAACCTGGGACCTTGTGCTTGCAAGGCAGGTGCCAGAACTGCTGAGCTAAATCAATGGCCCTGAAACCAGAGTATGTTTAAGTGAAAGGTACAAAAGACAGTACATGATGGTGAAGCCATTAACCAGAAATACAGATTTTGAAAAAAGTTGTATATGGAGGTGTAAAGAATGGTAGCTAGTAAGTATTGGCTGGAAGAGGATCTAAACTTGAACGTACAGAGTCAGAAGTGCTAAAAACAACATGGTACTGGCAAAGAAACAGACCTGAGGAATGGTGAAATAACCAGAAACAATCCAGATATACTAAGTCACCTCATCTTCGACAAAGGAGCCAAGCACCCTCAGTGGAGGAAGATAGCCTCTTTAACAAATGGTGCTAGAAAAACTGGTTTCAACTTGCCAAAGATTAAAGCTAGATCAATCTCTTTCACCATGCACCAAACTAAAATCAAAGTGGATTAGAGACCTAAATATTAAAACAAAAACCCTAAACCTACTGCAAAATAGGTTAGGTAGAACTCTTGAAGCCACTGTCATAGGGTAAGACTTTATGAAAAAAACTTCAGCAATACGGGAACAAGCAGAAAAAATCAACAACTGCAGTCTCATCTTACTAAAACTGCTGTACAGTAAGAGAAACCACCAGCAGAATGAAAAGACAACCTACACTGTGGGAAAGAATTTTTACCAGCTGTTTCTCAGACAAAGAACTACTACCTAGAGTATAGGAAAAAAAAAAAAAAAAAATCAGGCACTCCCCCCCATTTAAAGACCCAATTCAGAAATGGACATCGGAAATGAACTAATATTTTTCAGATGAAGGAATAAAGATAGCTAAGAAACATATGAAGAAATGCTCAACATTGCTAGTCATTCAAGGATTCATATGAAAACAACACTGAGATTCCATCTTACTCCACAAAGAATGGCTGTTTTCATGAAATCAACCAACAATAAATGTTGGTGGGAATGATGCAACCATTATGGAGATCAGTATTGAGATTCCTTAAAAGACTAGGACTCGAGGTCCCACTTGACCTTACTAAATATATACAGAAAAGAATTAAAATAATCATATTACGGTGACATATGTGTACCTATGTATATAGCAGCTCAGTTTGTGATAACTAACTCTTGGAACAGCCCAAATGCCCATCAGCTGGCTACTGGATAAAGATGTGGTTTTTCTGTAAAATGTAGTATTGCTGTGCCAAAAAGAATGCTAAATTTGAATCCTTTATACTCTAATGGGTGTACCTCGAGGACATATTCCTAAGTGAAATAAATAGGATATAGATGTTTCAACACCAAAATTTTCTCTAGTATGATAAACTGAAGGTATAAATGGATGCCAGGTAATGTGAAATAAGAGGAAAACGTGCAAAAGGAATAGGGAAAGGGCAGGTATAGGAAAGTAAAGAAGGGGGAAAAATATTTGATGGTTAAAAAAGGAAACAAAACTTATGTATGTAGGTGGTACGGGTTATAGGGTGTACGGGTATACGTGCTACGGGTTGTAGGTGGTATGTGTTGCAGAGGGAAGGAGAATAAATGAGAATCAAGATGTGTCATGTAGAGGTACAAATTCTCAGTGTTGAATGTGATCATGATGTATGTATAAAATGTACCAATAAAGTCAATTAAAAAGAAATTCCTCCCAAATAAATTGAGTCCAAAGTGCTGAGGAGAGGGAGGTACAGTTGGTGCAAAGGTCGAATTTGGGCTTCTGTAAAGACAATGCAGTTTGTGATTGGCTTAAATATAAGACAACTTTTGTGTGCTCTAAGAGTAAGAATCTTGTTTTAATAAAGTGATAAAGTTTTAGTGTTCTAATGCCTTTTTTTTCTTTCAGTCTCATCTTAAAGAAATTCAGAGTGCATTTGTTTCAGTTTTGTCAGAAAATGATGGTAGGTTGTTGGTAAATATTTTATTTTATTTTTTGAGATGTGGTAATATCTTGTCATATTGAGCAGGCTAATCTTGAGCTCAAGGGATCCTCTTTCTTCAACCTTCTGAATGTTGGGATAAATGTTTTATTTCTAAAACTCTTTAAACTTACACTTAGAATTTGAAACATCTCGATTAATGAACATAAAATAAAACTTTGAGCTATGTGAGTAAAACAAATTAAACTATTAGTATTAATAGTCATACTAGTGATAGAAAACTAAACAGAATTTCTGATTAGGATATAGGAAATTATTGTTTTGTTATTTATTCAGTATTAGAAAATATTTTCCAGTTTTACATTTAAAAATTAAGCTGGGGCCACTTTTAGCATTAGTAACTCTCTTAACGTTTTTGACTCTCTGATTACCTATCCCTTCTAATTAAAGCTAGGAGAAAGTAAATGTTGTAGACATATAAGTAGTAGCTTTGTTTTATAACCTGGCTTCAACAGTTTATAGAGTCAGTATAATTTTATATTGCTTTTAACTTTAAAAAATTGAGTGTGGATGTATTGAAATCCTGTGAGGCCATTTTATCTCTGTGTACAACTCACAAATACATATGTCATTGTGCATTATAGAGTGACACTGTTGGGTCTGTTGCTGTTGTCTTGGTTGGTGAATTTTTGTGACTGTATTTCTCATTACAGCAACTTATGGTGTCACATCCACTGAGATAATGTAGTGTATTTTTAGCAAAACTGGCAGATTGACTGTTTTCTTGTTTTTACCTTGATATCACTAACTTAATGTTAACATAAATTTTAAGAAATCTTGATTTGATAGTGTTAGTTGCATGTTTAGAAAATAATGTAATTATGTCTGATTTTTTTTTTTTTAAAGAACTTAGCCAAGATGTTGCCTCAAAAGGCCTTGGGTTGGTTTATGAACTAGGCAATGAACAAGATCAACAGGAGTTGGTATCTACACTTGTAGAAACTCTGATGACTGGCAAGAGGTATGGTGAATTTGAGAATTTCAGATTTGAACACATAGGGAAAGTGTAAACACATATATAAGATACACTAGGAAAGGAAGAAGACTCAGCCTTAGGTATCTCAGTGTACATATTTACTTCAGAAGTGTGCCGATCGATGAAGCTTTGAAAGTTCAAAGGTCCCAGGATAATTAAGGCTTTGGATTATGAATACCAAAATTATGGATGAATCTGTGATATTTATTTGTACATTTTAGGAATACATTATGATCACATTTCTTATTGAGAATTTATACCTGTACATGAAGGCCAGTCTGTGATCTGTGAAGACTATGTGGGAGGAATCAGTCTTGGAATTGGTCACTGTTTTACATTGCCTTCCTGTTAGGAAGAAGCATTTTTCATTGCGTGACCATATTTAATTCAGTGTTGCTTTGTGGAATATCTTTCACATCTATTAATTACTTAGTCCAGAGTTGATTTTATAAGATTCTAGCCTAATGGAAACAATAGTTGACTTCTGTATTTTGTATACAGTAAACAATTGAGAGGAGTTTAGTTTTTATCAGTTTACAAATGAAATGAGTCTGTTAGTTGAATAATGCCATGGGAAACTTGGAACTGATTTAAGTTACTATTACTTTGGTATAGAGCTAAGCATGAAGTTTCTGGAGACACTGTGGTATTTCAAGGGGGATCCCTTGGCAAAACACCAGATGGGTAAGTATGCCAAATCCATTGATCAGTTAGTGCAGATGTCTTTAAAAAAATTTTTTTTTTAAAGTCTGGTAAATAGAGTCATTGTGAAGTTGATTTTTACCCCCCTGGGAAATGTTATTTATTGGTAGAAAAATAAAACTTGTGTGGGAAAATCCTACTATCTCAGTTCAGGTTTTGATGGTCTGTAAGATGGAGATTTACATTCTGGAAGTTCATTGGGGAATCCTGAGGATCATCTTTGGGGCAGCAAGGGAGAAAGATAGAAAGGTAGGCAGAGGGAATGGCTGGAAATGTTGCTGTTACTTGAGAACTCTGAGTGATCTCTGAGCTTCAGGGAACAGCTGTTTGATGTCCTGCTCTGAGAGGGATTCCAGGCCTTTGTGGTCTCCCAGTAGGCCTTGATGAGTTGGCTGTAGGTTGCCCTGTGGAAGGCCACGAGTTCTGGAGATTAAGCTAAGAGCTATGAGCTCCCAGGTGGCCCTGACATCCAATACACCTAGTTTTTTGGTAGGAGCAACTCAGTATTTTAAAATTGACCAGCTTAATGTCAGATTAATTCATTGAGTTTTGTCTCTTTCATCATTATTCCCTGTGGCTTTATGGTTACTTTTCCTCTAGGAATTGTCAGTTAAATCTGTGCGGCTTGCTGTGTCCAGCTGTGGACTCTGTAACAGAAAGCTGCATGTTTTTCATTTGGTCCTTTCATTCTCTGCAGCCCAGATTTCATATCAAAAGTGGTTTATTTTTTCCTGTGATGGTGGGGATTGAATCTAGGACTAAATGCTAAGCAAGCACTTTACCACTGAGTTGTATCTCCAGCCGCAGAAGCTTTATTTCACTTACTTTTCATGTAAACTGAGTTTTTTAAAAAAAAATCCTTAACAAAACAAAATAATCAGATACTTGAGCAAATATTTTTTCAAGTGAAAAGTTAACAGTATTCAAAGAAATTATTAACAGGATTAGAATAGGCTAACCTAGAAAAGCTTTAGGGAAGACAAATGACTCTTTTGTGATTGTGAAAGGGATTTGGTTAAATAGGATGAGGAATAACTGAATTGCCTCTCATTTGAGGGCTTCACCTTCATGGATGTTGCAGGTGCATTTTGGTTATTTATCAGCTGCAGTGTATAGGGAATAGGACTTGTTGGTAACTGAAGTAGGCAGCTTTTTCTGTTCTTCTCAATCTGATTTTCTATTTCCATGGTGACAAGATAATTCAGTGTTAGAAATTGACTGAAAATGTGATTTTTAAAATGGCCCAGTAATATTGATGATGTAATGTATTAGGCTGGAGATAGAGAAATATATTATTGCATACTTCTTTTTCTCTGTTTCTAAGCCAGGGCCTTTCTACTTATAAGGAGCTTTGTTCTCTGGCAAGTGATCTTAGTCAGCCAGATCTGGTATATAAATTTATGAATTTGGCCAACCATCATGCAATGTGGAACTCAAGGAAGGTAAGTTGTTGTCACTGGGCAGGTTTTCTTCTTTTGTCCCCTCCAAACCCAAGAAGTTGTGTTGGCACAAAGTAGCAGGTGGTACACAGTGGATTCTGTGAGCTCCTGTGACTGAGAGCCAAGGCACCACATGCCTCCTGTCACTATAGGTAAAGCTGGAACACCCAATGGACTCTGTGTAGGAACCAGATTGGGAGGGAGAGTGTTTTTATTCTCATAGATTAAATGTTAATATTTACTAGAGCAAATGGGTCTGAACCACTTCATCTTATTATCGCCATTTGTAGGGTGCTGCTTTTGGCTTTAATGTAATTGCTACGAGAGCTGGAGAACAACTGGCTCCTTTTCTGCCTCAGCTGGTTCCTCGTCTGTATCGTTACCAATTTGATCCCAACCTTGGAATTCGACAGGCCATGACCAGTATCTGGAATGCACTGGTTACTGACAAGTCAACGGCAAGTATCTTTGCTCTCCAGTGTGCCTGCAAATTGCTGTGGGTTGTCCAAGCTTAGACAGAAAAAATTGAAGCCAAATGCTCATCTTCCCTTTTGTATACTTAGCTTTTCAAAATAAACTTTCTTTCATTGCTTGCTTTCTTCCTTCTCTTAAAATATTAAAGATGCTCATGACAGCATTGAAATTTCAAAAAATTTATTGAAGCAATCTGAATGTCCACTGGATGGTGATTAATTCAACAAATGGAATACACTGTGTTAAGAGTCATAGTTCTACTTTTGTCTTATTGATTGATTGGTATTGGCTGTTGAGCAGGGCTTCGAGCATAATGCTAGGCAAACAAACCTAACTTTAAACTGCATCCCAGCCTTAAAAAAGTTCTTTTTTTTTTTTTTTTGAGAAGGGTCTCACTTTGTAGTTCAGGCTGGTCCTGAGCTCAGCTTCAAACTCACATCACAGCAATCCTCCTGCCTCTGCCTTCTGAGTGCTGGGATTACAGGTGTGAACCACCACACCCGGCACTGTGGTATGTGGTACTGGTTGCTGCTGGGTGTGAGTCTCCACACCCTGTATTGTTTGTAGTTACTGGGGATTGAACCCTGGCCCTTGCGCTTGCAAGACTGGTGTCGGAGCCACTGAGCTAAATCCTTGGCCCCAAAAAAGTTCTGTTTTTTGAGGCAGCATCTTATTAAATTGTGTAGGCTACTCTTGAACTGGAAATCGTCCCGCCTTAGCCTCCCTGTTAACTGAAATTAAAGGTACATGCTGAGACACCTAGCAAAGTTCTGCTTTTAAGTAGTTTGTTTAGTTAGAGAAATACTGTGTTTTCTTTCTGATTTTTTAATCATCTGGCTCTTTATCTTGTTTTATATTATTTTCATTATGAGTACCTGTCGCTCTTGCAGCTTTCTCTGTGTCAGCTTCAAGGGATATAAACATAATGATTAGTGTGGTGGTTTCTAGACCTCTGCTTATGGCCTGGCCATGACACGTGCTGCAGACTTTCTTATCTGTCTCTGTGGCACCTTTTCTTAGCTGTTGTTTCAAGATACCATGAACTTTTTTATCCAGAGCAGGACTTTAACAAAGTGTTGCTTAAATCTACTCCACTGTTTCCCACATTCTTGCCTCAGCACTAGATGATCACTTTTTTCTTTTCCTTTTTTCATCTAATTATCTGCAAATTAGACGAGGAAAATGATTTTTAAAATGCAGACTAGATCATATCATTTGAGGTTAAAATCCTTTGGAGTCATAGTACATTTTAAATAAATTCCACGGTCCTTTCCATGTTTTGAGAGTCCTTGCATATGATGTGGCCCTTTTTTCTTCTGATAGTAGGGTTGAATGTGCTCTTGTTCCTGGAAGGATACTTGATGGTTGAGGATTGAAGCCTCAATGAGTTTGTTTGTAGTAGGAGAGTATTACTGTGGGTCAGCCAAAATGTAATAGGCCAGTGAGTCTCATAGATGTGAGTTCAGGCCATAGGCCTGTTCTTTGAAGATGTGAGTTTACTACCTCTGTGGGAGTGGAAGGCGAGGCCATGACTGTGATGAGATCACACCATAGAGAGTGGAGAAGGGGCACAGAAAGGTACCAGTTTGTTCAGTGTGAGGTGTTATTTATCTTTGTATCTTGGTTTTCTTACCTGTAAGTTAACATAACAAAACCTTTTCAGCCTACAAGAGTAAAAATGAAAAGACCATGTGTTTTGAGAATCTTCGGATCTATTGATGACAAAATTTGAGTCTGTTGTTACTACCAGGTGGATAAGAATATATCAGAACAGAGACGTATAATGTTAAACTTACCTTTCATTCTGAACAGTCATGCTTCCTTATGAACCAAACACTGAACAAGTGTTAAGGATACAAAGATAAAACATTTTCTTTTCCCTTGAGGTTTCCAGTGTAATGGAGCATGGGTGTTACTGCATAGTGTGATGTACCGTGGAACACAAGAGAGTCCCTGGGCCATTATTTTCTGGTAATGGCTAATGAGAATCTTGAGGGGGCAATTTTAAGTTAGCCAACTAAGTAGGACACGAAAGAGTGTTATAGGTAGAGATGGTATGTATGGGTGTGAATGGAGATAAAAAAGGACAAGATACCTTTGGAGCTGATTGAGTCCTAGTGGGCTTTGTGTGCATATCTAGATGATTGGACTTTTAATCTCCTGAGGAAATAGACTATTGATGATTTGTATTTGAGAGTGATTATTATGAAGTGATTAAAGTGGGGATTTATTTATAGGCTGAGAGCCCTAAGGAGATACTTAGATTGTTTAATATAGAAATGGGATCTGTGTATTTGAAAGAGGAATAATTTGATTTTTAGTGGATTTTATATTTTTAAATTTATCCCTTTGCTTTTATTAGGTGGATAAATATTTGAAGGAAATTCTTCAAGATTTGATTAAAAACCTTACTAGCAACATGTGGCGAATTCGAGAGTCCAGGTAATACTTTGCAAATATAAGACCAGTCAAATATAATAGAAATTTTTTTTCTTCAAATATCAGAATTTTCTAATTTGTTTAAAAGAATAAGCTTATTTCTGCTTTGATTAGATAGTTATTTTTTGTTAACTCTTAAATCTCTGATGAATCACTTCCCTAAGTTATTTAAGTATGAATTTAAGCCATATCTATAATCCTAGTTTCTGGGTAGGCTGAGGCAGAAGGATTGCAGTTTGAAAATACCAACTGGGGGAATTCAGTGAGACTTAAAAAATTTTTTTAAATGATCCAGGGGTGAACTTTAATGCAAGGCTCTGGGTCTAGTCCTTAGTATTGCCTTCTCAAAGCATGAAATTAAAGTTGAGGATCATTTGTTAAATTGAAAGACATCAAGTTTTATGTATACACTGAGTGTGCTTGTGCCCACCTATAATTTCAGTTGTCTGGAAGAAAGAGCCAGGAAGATCAATAGCCTGGGTGCAGCCTTGGTATCTTGATGAATTAGTGACAGCCTATCCCAACATAAAAAATAAAAAGGGCTAGAAATGTAGTTCAGTGTGACACTCCTAGGTCCTAAACACCAGGATTACCAAAAAAAGGAATACTTTTGTGAGTTTGGGGAGTAGCATTTATTTTTATATGTAATTTATATTCATTCCTTCTCTGCTGTATACTTGGCAGCCTGCTAGGCCTTAAGGGCATACTGGTGAGTAAAAAATGGTTTATCGTATGTTGGGAAGCAAATGTTTGGTGATTGGAAATGCCGGAGATATGTAATACATTTGAGGTAGTAATAGAATAGTCATGACTATCTTGGGGAGAGGGGATTAGGATTATAAATATAGGCAGTCTTTATCATTGACTGATAGAAACGTTTCATAGTAGAATATTGAGCTTTATTTATCATATATTTGAAATCAAATTTTTTATTTTCAGCTGTTTAGCTTTGAATGATTTACTGAGAGGAAGACCCTTAGATGACATCATTGATAAGCTTCCAGAAATTTGGGAAACACTTTTTAGAGTACAAGATGATATCAAGGTATTATAGAAATAAAAATCTGCAGTTGTTTATAGAATAGCTTAACCAGGAACTGTAAGAGGTGCTAAATATTTCAAAATTCCCTACCTAGACAATTTTGAGAAACTGTAGTTTCTTCTCAGAATTTTCACTTGGATGTGTCTGAGAAGTTTCAGGGTTAGATAACTTTTGATACAAGTTGAATTGACTTAAAAAAAAAAAAAAGATGGCCATAGCCTGACTACTTTTCTATAGAGATCTCATAATATTATTGGCTTAAAGATCAAATAATTACTGAAATGATTAAAAACAAATCTACTTTGATCAGAATCATAAAGATGGGTCATTTATCCCAAATAATATAATTAACGAACAATATATCTAAATTTTTCTCAGGAATAGTAGTCAGCTTCACATTACCATAATAAAATACCTGAGACTATTAACTTACACATGGAAAAGATTTATTTTAATTCACACTTTTGAAAGTTCCATTGTTTGGGGCCTCAGGAAAAATAGCACATCATGGTGGAAGTATGTTGTAGAGTAAAATTGTTCACCTCATGGCTAGGAAGGAAAGTGAAGGAGGAAGAGACTAAGACCCCACAAACTACCTTGACAGCTAAGGACCTTCTGCAATGCCCCGCTTCTTGAAGTTTTCATTACCTCCCTATAGTGCCGCTGTATAGACCAAACCTTTACCACATGAGCTTTTGTGCGACAGCAAAGATCCAAACTATATCACTAGGCAATTTAAATTTTAGGTATTTTATTTTTTTTATCCTTGCAATTAGGGATTTCAGTCTTGCTTATTGCTTTATTGAAAATTTTAAATGTTTCAAAATCCTCAAATTTTTATGTATTTAGTACTGGATTATTGAATTCAGTAGTGAAAATTTCATAAGCTCAAAATAGGTCATACTAAATTTTTAAAAATAGCAGTGTGGCATTATATGGTATTGTATTCTTGATTGAAAGAATTTTTCACTAAATCTGTGTAGGATTTGAGCTATTGTAATTCATTGTACATCATAAGGTAGATGAGAGTGAACTCTTTAACTTGTTTGATGCCAAACTTTTCTCACTTTTAGGAGTCTGTACGAAAAGCAGCAGAGCTAGCTCTGAAAACTCTGAGCAAGGTGAGAATCCTTGTTTCATAATGGGAATGGGGTGAAACAAGGTTCTTTGTGACCTTGACAATGTTTTGGTTTTTTTTTTTTTTTTTTTTTGTCACTTAAGATAACATTTACTTGCCGTGTTAATTGACTTCATGTTATAGCTCATTGTTCTTAAAATTAATTAAAGAGTAGGTATTGCTGCATTACAGTACTAGTATCTTGAACACAGTATGGTATACTTCTTCTAGTCTCTTTAAGTGAGCTGCACGTCCTTACACAAGGTCTAACTTCCACATGACACTGAAGCACATGTTTCTCACTTGCAACTTCTGTTTTTCCTCATACTATCTTTCATATTTATGAGGTTGGCAAGCTTTCTGAAACTAGTTTGCTTTCTCAATACTAGTTGAGCTTACTTTGGGTTTATTAAGGATTTTCGATTCTGTTTACATATATTGTACCTTGTCATAGGTCACATCTATAATAAGTAGTAAAAGTGTTTTAAATCAAGGTGTTTCTCATTTCAGATTTGTGTTCTTTTCTCGTCTATTGTCCATCCACCTAAAACTGTTTTTGATGATGATAGTTTAAGCATTCTTAAAGTCTTTGCTTCTATATTTCCTCATTTTATCTTCAACTCTTGTTTACCATTTCACAAATTAGAAAATAAAAATTTAGATAGTAAAATGGGTTAGGAATTTTTACTTAGCTATTGGTATATACCTAGGACTCAATACCAGTACTCATTTCTGTTTTTTTCTGTAATATCATAGATAGTAGATGCACTCTTCTACTGATAGTGAGGTGAAAAGCATGTGGTCAGATGAATGCTTTATTGGTTGAGAGGTCAATTTCACTAGTTGATTGTTCTTTGTATGTGAGGTTTGCGTGAAAATGTGTGACCCTACGAAAGGTGCAGCTGGCCAGAGAACCATTGCTGTCCTCCTCCCTTGTCTTCTGGACAAAGGAATGATGAGTCCTGTGACGGAAGTTCGAGCCCTCAGGTATGCATCAGTCGATGAAAAAAGTATTGAATTGCTTAGTTCTAGCCATTTAGCAGAGATTGTTTCTTCGAGTCTTAGATTTTTGAAATTATAAAGAGATAGGCTGAGGAGACTCCATTGTGGTGACCTAAGTGTTTGTGAAAAATATCGAGTCAGAACATTTTTAAAGTAATATTCTACGGCTGGGGATAAAGCCCAGTGGTACCAAGCCTGCCTGGTATGCACAAGATCCTGAGTTAATCTCCAGTGCTGGGTGGTGGAGGGATGTGTCTGATAAAGTAGCATTCTCAGGAGAGCTTGTTTTTGACTATCGTTCTGAGAGTTGCATGTTATTCTGTTGTAGGTCCTCAGGGTTTGCTTGTGTTCTAACACTTAGTAATAGCACCATTTTGCTATCTGGTAAAATATTTTATACAGTGATTGTTAGTGGCTTTTATATATATGGAGTTTAAGACTGATGAGCCTTATGATTCAGGCCACCACCCAATCTTGAACTCATTGATCATTCTTCATAGCATAAACAGGAACTCAGACTTTCTTATCTGGAGGTGATTAATTGAAATACATACAACATTCCCTATAAAAGATTCTTCTTTTTCTTAGTAATTGAATCTGAACTTGACTTAGCCTGGGAATGTATTTAGGAGACCAAAAAACATGTTAAATGACACAATTGAAGTATAGTAAAAATATAAATAAAAGGAGAAGGGAAGGGTCTATAAAAAAGATTGAAGGAATGGAATAAGTTGGAGTGAATGAATTCTGGATCTTGACTCCAGTAAAACGTTTAAAGAAACTTGCGAAGCAAGGCACATTTGAGTGTGAGATAAAAAAGTTATTAGCAGTTTTAAAATGTGAAAATGGTACTCTGATTGTGGTTAAAAAAAAATCTTTGTGTCTTAGAGATGCCTTCTAAAGTTAAGTTGTGGGATGTGGCTTTCAGATAATACAATGGCAAGGGGAACGTTGTCCTTGAGTGTATTGAGAGAGGTATAAATAAAATAAAAGTGGCCAAATATTGCTCATTTTTGAACTAAGTGGATAATACATTGAATTTCACTTATGATCCTTTGTTCTTTGATATGTGCGTGATTGTTTCCGTCATAATGAAGTTGTATAAAAAGTCAAGGGACTGGAGGCCCTGAGTTTGAGTTCTCTTCCCCCCCCCCAGTTGCCTAGACCAGGCTCTGTAAACTTGTGACCGTGTGTACGCAAATGTACTTGAATCTAATAATCTGCATAACATCCTCATGAGTAGGCTGGTAAGATTTCTTACTTTTGGTAAAGGAACTCAAGAGTTGTGCGCTTTGTGTCTACAGCATTAACACGCTTGTGAAGATCAGCAAAAGTGCAGGAGCCATGTTAAAACCGCATGCACCAAAACTCATCCCAGCTCTGCTGGAGTCCTTAAGTGTTTTGGAGCCTCAGGTTCTCAATTATTTGAGCCTCCGGGCCACAGACCAAGAAAAGGTGAGTTGATAACACAAGTATGTTGGTAAGTACTGTCAGGGAGGAGCCCCAAGTAGTGCTCCAGGGTATGCAGACAGACTTTGATAAAAACTGACAGCATCTTAAACATGCATGAATATAAGTTAAGGCAGTTTTTGTATACTTTTTTTAAATGTTTGGCATACACTTTTAGAGACCTTCTATGGACCACCCAACACCCTAAAAGTAAAGAGGATCTATGCCTAGACTTTGATTCTCAGAATTGCTCCGCTGTGGTACATATTTTACAGATACACTGTGACCAGAATTGATTTTCAAAAATTATAGACAAAACGTATTTTAAGCAAAATTAAAACAGTGAAGAAAGGGTAGAATGTAATCCCTTAGGCATCTCCCCTGTCCTATGCCTTTAAAAAAATTATTTTATAATCATAGGCTACAAAACCAGACAAATGTACTAATTTTAAAATAGACTGTGAATATTGTTCTGCAATGCAGTCTTTTAAGATTTAAAAAAGTATATGTATAGATTCATTTGCTCTTTTTAATATATGCCTAGTATGTAAAGTGAGGTGGTTTTGAATTTTTGTAGGAGAAATTTTGCACCATTAAAGATTGTGAGTGTTTTTTTTCCTATTCCACATCTTGGATAATGGCAATCTGACAAATAAAGTTTCATTGTTCTATTTTGCATTTTCCTTTTATTTTACTGTCCATTCTCTTTTCATATTGTATTAGCTATTTATACAGTATTTCTTTGTAAGTTGTATTTCTATGCCATACCTGTTTTTCTCTTTAGCTTTTTAAAAGCCATTCAATCCTTGTTTATTAGAACTTTTAAGTACCTGTCTTGTCATGATCACCATTTGACTTTGACCTTATCTAAAGTACTCTGGTAACTACTGTTCTCACATTGCTGCTGCTTCTCCATTCTTCATTCTTTCTTCTTTCAGCAAAAGACCCACCTTCCCAGGTTCCTCAGAAATGCTTACTACATATGGAGAATTAGGAAATGCAAATTTCTGGTCCTAAATTTGCAGTAGTAGGGAAATTACCTTTCTATTTGTTTTCTTATTTATTTTGCTTGAATAACCTGCCTGCCAGCATAGTTTTGACTCAGCTATCATTGTAGATATGAAGCCTCATTACAAAGTTAAATGTATATATTTTTAAATGTATTTTTAAAATTTTGTAAGAAATTCTCAAACTTTAGATAGAAATTTAGTGTACTCCTTTATTTAGTGGCTAGAATATCAAGAAGGCTAGATGACCAGCTCAGAGCTATATGTGTAAATCGCAAACTGAACTTAATTTCTTATAATTGAATTTCTCACTGTGAGATCTTACCTTTCCAGGTGAGTTATTGAGTGAGGATCAAGAGAAACTAGAAGTAGAGATAGTTGACTTTATTACAGATGATCTTTTTAGGAGTTGTTTTGTTTGGAAGTAAAATCCTCTTCTTGGAGTTTGTTTAGCGTATTCCTAATTAGTTGAATGAAGTGAGTTGCTGGATTGTGTCCTTCAGGCTGCCATGGATAGTGCTCGACTCAGCGCTGCTAAGTCCTCTCCCATGATGGAAACTATTAATATGGTGAGTGTCCAGGATTCCTGAGAAAGGGTGTCTTTTTTCCTTTCCTGTGTGATCGATCCTTCAGCATCTTAAGGCTACATTAAATAAGACAGATTGAAGAGATGCATCAAGTACTTGTTGTGACTCTAGGTTTTTTCCTTTTTAAGTTACTTGATAATTTAAAATACTGTATATTTTAAATTTTAAACTGATACATAAAATTTGTACATATCTGAGTTTTTTCTTAATTCTTTTTCTTCTTTTTGTTACTAAATGAAACAATTTTCAAATTGCTAGACTCAGTCCAAGTTTTTGTAACACAGGATAATAACATTAAGAGTTCCTTGTATAAATCTTTCTGTATATCTTTTCAGCTGCCTAAATTATTTAGAAAGGTTTAGTTTTTTATTTTCTTTGTTTGCCTCATCCTGAGAATTGTTTTGAGGAACATCAAAGTAAGGGTAAGTTAGAGAACTTACCCTTTAGTGAAGTAGGTGGCATCGAAGGCGCATGAAGAAAAATAAGCAGTGCTGTGTATTGTTTCAGTCATAGGAAGGAACTCGGAGTGAGGAGTTGCTGGCACTTTAATTCTAAAGTTCGTGGGGTCTTGGCAGAGTTTTGTCTGATGGGCATTCTGCTGTGGTTAACTAAGAAAGAGTTTGTGACCTATTGGAAATTGTTTTGCTAAGAAGATCACAAAAAGAATAGATATTTTGTATTTTTATTTTTGTTACCAGGGATCAAACTCTGGACCAGGCAGGCTTGCAGTGCCACTGAGCTAGCCACTGAGCAATCCTTGGCCCAGGAATAGATACTTTTTAATGCCTAGGAGGAAAGTTACCAAAATTTGTTCTAAAGGTATTACATCCTAGATAAATCATTGAGGCAAAGTAAAGTTTAAAAGAGTAGGCATAATTAGCAAGCACTATATATGTATGTTCATAATAACAGAATATGTGATTGGATTACATTTCCAAAACTATCATATGGCAAGGTGTGAAGGAATTCATTTAGTAAGAATAGTAGGAAGGGGTAAGCCCAGTGAAGGTCAGTTTTAATCTAGGCCTTTTATATTAAACATGGGTTAAGAGGAAACAAGTCCTGAAAGATCCTTTATCCTTAGGTAATCATTTTATTTTTAATACATTAATTTTTAAAATTATTTTTGTTTTGTCTTGTTTTTAATTTTGTGTTACTGAAGAATGATTTTTTTTAAATCTGTAGTATGATGGTATAAATACTGAAATCACAGCAAAACCACACCATTAGTCTTTTAACTTTATGTCAAATTTTGTGGGCGTATATTTGACATGGGAAATTTTTAATTGAAGACATAGTACTGACTTAATTATTGTTTAGGTTTGCCTATATATTTATTCTTTTCCAAAAGTGCCTGCAGTATCTTGATGTGTCGGTGCTGGGTGAGCTGGTTCCTAGATTGTGTGAACTGATCAGAAGTGGTGTAGGCCTTGGAACTAAGGTAAGCAAGTATATTTTTAAATATAATGACCGTGATTGAAATTCATATATTTAGAAACTTAAGATTAATACATATTAAACATTTTATGTCGTGATGATGCTAATAACTTTCTTTTTTATGGTAGTACTGGGAATTGAATCCAGGGCCTTTGCACTGAGTTATATCTTCAGTCCCATTTAATCTATCTATCTGTGTCTGCGTATCTGTTTATCTATCTGTCTCTCCATTTGTCTGTCCGTCTGTCTATCCGTCCATCCCTCCATCACTCCATCACTCCCTTCTTCCCTCCCTCCATCTCTCCCTTCAACCATCCATCCATCCATCCATCCATCCATCGCTACTAGGGATTGAACCTAGGACCTTGTGCTTTTGAGGCAGTGCCACTGAGCTAAATTCCCAGCCCTTTACTTATTTTTTTTTTTTTTTGAGACAGGGTCTCGCTTTGTGGTTCAGGCTGGCCCTCAGCTCAGCCTCAAACGCACATCACAATCCTCCTGCCTCTGCCTCCCGAGTGCTGGGATTACAGGCGTGAGCCACCACACCCGGCACTGTGGTATGTGGTACTGATTGCTGCTGGGTGTGGGTCTCCACACCCAGTATTGTTATGTGGTTACCGGGGAATTGAACCAGGGCCCTTGCGCTTGCAAGACAGGCACTGGAACCACTGAGCTAACTCCCCGGCCCCCTTTACTTATTTTTTAACAGAGGATTTGCTGAGTTGCAGAGGTTGGGCCAACGTTGGGCTTTTGGTCAGTTTTAGGCCCAGACTTGTAGAATGCTGGGATGATGGGCATGTACCACCCTGCTTGGCAACACTAAGAATTTAAAACATATTATTGCTTTGGAAATACTGGCTTCCTTTTTGTGTAGAATTATTTGTTTCCTGGTCACCATCATGTTCTTGAATTTGCCATTATTACATGTTAGGGGAGATGCCCCTCTACTTGCCAGGGAGTGGCTGTTTTAGGCCATGATTAGAGTTTTTCATAGACGAGTCAACAGAATAGAAAAAAATGTTTTCCTTTTTTGAGATCCTCCCACCCTCTTTTTTTTTTTAGGTTTTTTTTGAGACAGGGTCTCGCTTTTATGGTTCAGGCTGGCCCTGAGCTCAGCCTCCAACTCACATCCCAGTAATCCTCCTGCCTCTGCCTTCCAAGTGCTGGGATTACAGGTGTGAGCCACCACACCCGGCACTGTGGTATACTGGTTGCTGCTGGGCGTGAGTCTCCACGCCCAGTATAGTATGTGGTTGCCGGGGATTGAACCCGGGTCCTTGGCGCTTGCAAAACAGGCGCCGGAACCACTGAGCTAACTCCCCGGCCCCCCTCCCACCCTCTTTTTAAAAACAAGATAGATTTTTTTGTCATGACAAAAATTGCTTGTATTTTAAAATTTATTTTTAATAGTAGCAAAATTTTGTTAAAGACAGGAAAAAAGGCTCTGCAAAGCGAGTTTAAGCTGTGTAAAAGGAAAAGAAGTGCAGTGATGGTAGCTACCATGCAAGAGGAAAGGCAGTCGACTAAATTTTAACATTTTTCTATCAGGAGAGAGTTAAAAATAAAAATGTTTATAACTTTACCGCAAGAGAAAATTGCTATTTATATTTGGGAGTGTTTTGTCTCAGTATATTTTCTATACATGTATCTTCTGCTCTGGTTTTTTTGTAAGGCCATATGATACTCTGTTGTATTGATGTACATTGTTTATTTCAATCCATCAAGGAACATCTGATTGTTTTCAGTTTTTGTGAAAAAAAATATTAAACAGGCTGGTTGTGGTGGTGCATGCCTATAATCCCAACATTTGGGAGGCTGAAACAAGAGGATCAATGTGAGTTTGAGGGCAGATTGAGCTACATAGTGAGACCCTGTCTCAAAACAAACAAAAAATTAAATAAAACCCTCTGATGAGTGTCTTTGGCTCCACTGAAAGTTATTTCCTTTTGTAAACTATCTAGAAGTAGAATGATAGCTGGCACAAGGATGGGTGTTGCCTTCCCAGAAGGTTGTACTAATTTTCTTTCTTGCTCAGTGTCTGAGGCTGTTCCTTGTCCTATTGGTGATCTTAAAAAAAATATATCTGTTATTACTGGTATGAAATGTTTTGTTTTCTTGATGGAGGGTTGGTTAGACTTCATGTGTTTCCTATCTTTAAATTGTTGGCATCTGAATCAAATTGAGAATGGACAGAATATTGTGATCATCAAATTTAAACCTGTGCTTTTGTAATCCCAAAGGGAGGTTGTGCCAGTGTCATCGTGTCCTTAACAACTCAGTGTCCTCAGGACCTAACACCTTACTCAGGTGAGTTTGTCACATGATGTGTGGGGTATTTTTGTATACATATCTTCCATGACAGTTTTAAAAGGGAAAATGTTTAGTTCTGCTTGCAATGCTTTGTGCTTCTGTTCCTCTTTCCCCCTGGCCTAATCAGTTTGTCTGCAGGAGAGACAGGGTTTTTAGCAAGGTTCCAGTGCATTATGTTTTATGTTTCTTAGTGGCATAGGAGGTATCTGTCATTTTGAAGACTTGTTCACCATTTGTTGCTAATTTTATATTAGCATTTTTTTCTTGTTAGATTGACTCCTAGATAGGGATGATGAACTTTATATATTTAGCTGTCATTTTTGCGACTTTCTTCATGATATTTTAGACCTGGCTTAATTTTTAATTTTATAGTTAGCGAAGGAAGTAAAATAGTACAAATACCAATGTAAGAGGTCTGCGCTGCTGTGGAGTTATAAAATATTTCTAGGATGATAGTTTTTGGGGGGGGGTTCTGGGAAAAGAGCAAAATGATAAGTACCAGATTTTTCCCTTTATTTCTGATAGGTAAACTTATGAGTGCTTTGCTTAGTGGCCTGACAGATCGAAACAGTGTGATTCAGAAATCCTGTGCATTTGCCATGGGCCATTTAGTTCGGGTAAGTTGAGTTTCTTATTTGGTTAAATAAAACTCTTCGATAATTGTAAAGAAATGACTAGAATTGTTCCTGTTTCAGACCTCACGGGATAGTAGCATTGAAAAACTCCTGCAGAAGCTCAGTGGCTGGTACATGGAGAAGGAAGGTGCTTGTCTTTTCTTCTGCGATTTTATATGCTTTTCTAAAAACATTTCTAACTGATTTTATCTATTTATATTGATTGCTGTAGCATACATTGTGTAATAGTCTTTTGATCACTGCCCTAAGAAACAATAAGTGTATATGAATTTTGTTTTCTTCTCTTTAGAACCCATCTATAAGACATCTTGTGCTTTGACTATTCATGCAATTGGACGTTACAGCCCTGATGTATTGAAGAACCATGCCAAAGAAGTTCTGCCATTAGCATTTCTAGGCATGCATGAAATTGCTGATGAAGAGAAACCTGAAAAAGAAGATTGTAACTTATGGACTGAAGTGTGGCAGGAAAATGTTCCTGGTTCGTAAACAGTGCCTGTGAATTAAACCTGCTTTTTTGGGGCTACAGCTGGAATGTCATATCTCATTTAGGATAAATTATTCTATAATTATGTTCCTAGGACTTTATATTTGGAAACTTGATAATTGTATGCCCAGGTGTTGATTTTTTTTTTTTAATACATGGCCACTTTGAGTCTTGTTGCCTCACTTATCTGTGTGTCAGATTCTTTTCCTTTTCCTGTGACATTTTCTGCCATTATATCTATGAACATTTTAAAAATATATATAAATCTTTTGCACTGTTCCTGCTTCCTCAGTAACTCCAATTAGTATTATTCTTCTTTTTATCATCTAGGAGCTATTGGATTGATTTCTCATGGTTTCTTGCCATTTTCCATAAATTATTCCTTTCTGTTCATTGGCTCCACTCCTATCTTCTGGATCTGACATTTGATCCTCACATTTGTTCATTGTATTTCACAAACTTTCTTTGGAGTTTTTAATCACCTGGAATTCTGAAGCTGTTTAACAGGTTCCATTGCTTTTGTTATCTCAGATTCTGTCATGTTCCTGATCTCTTCTTTAGTATTATTAATCTTATCTTTCACTATGGATAGTATCTCTGTTTTCATCTCAGAGATCAGTTCTGATTTCCGTTTTACTGGATCTTCTTTTGTTACCATCTCAGAGAGTCCTATTGATTGAGCTTCAATTTGTTCCATTTCCCTTTTCCCTGAATTTTCTTGTAATGATGATCTTTGGGGCTGGACTTTTGAATTTTTTTCTTTTTCTTTTTTTCTTTTTGGAGAAAGTCTTGCTTTGTAATTCAGGCTGGTCCTGAATCCAGCCTTGAACTCAGCAAATCTCCTGCCTCTGCCTCCAGAGTGCTAGGATTACAGGTGTGAGCCACCATGCTTGGTACTGTGCTATGTGATCCTGATTGCTGTTGGGTGTGAGTAACCGTGCCTGGCATTGTTGTATGTGGTTACTGGGATGGAACTTGGGTCCTTGTGCTTGCAAGGTAGGTACCGGAACCATGAGCTAAATCCCCAGCCCAGCAACACATCTCATTTAACTTTAAGCCAAACTAGAGTTCTTATTTTTCAAAGTTAGCCTTCAGAACACTTATTTCACTCAATTGCTGCTTTATGTGAGAGAAGATGAATGGTTTATGCAAAATAGAGCTTTATTATAGTTGATCATGCAAACCTGATTTAGTGGTGCTTAGATATTTTAGAGTAGTATTTTCCAGATGTATTTTTTACCTTAACACACATTAGTGAATGATGAAAATATGTATGACACCTATCCGGAGCAACTCAAGTTCATAAAATCCTGCTGTATAAAAGAAGTTACATTACCCACTCACTCTTTGTCCCTCCCTTTGATAGGGGGTGTATTAACAATCACTGATTTAGACTACTGGCAGCTGAATTTTTCCTGGCTTAGAAAAATCAGCTTTTCCCTCTCCCTCTCCTGCTTTTTAGTGCTGGGAATTAAACTTAGAATCTTCACACTCAGCTACACACCCAGATGTAGACACCCTACCCTTTAAAAAATTTTCAGACAAGGACTAGGCTAACCTTGAACTTGTGATCCTGCTGCTTCAGCTTCCAACAGTGTTGCTATTAGAGGTGTGCAAGAACGTACCCAGAACAAGTTTTCTTATTACTTGAGAGCTGTTTTAACTTTTCTTTATTTTGACATAGGATCCTTTGGAGGCATTCGATTATACCTGCCAGAGTTGATTACCATTACCCAGAAGGCTTTACAGTCTCAGTCCTGGAAAATGAAAGCCCAGGGTGCAATTGCTATGGCATCCATTGCAAAACAAACCAGCTCTCTAGTGCCTCCATATCTGGGAATGATACTGAATGCCTTGCTGCAGGGCCTGGCTGGAAGAACGTGGGCGGGAAAGGTAAAGAAAACATAATGCACGTTTAAATTAATGTATCTTTGAAGGAGTATGATTTCATCTTTCGTTTTCTATAAAAATAATGAATCTGTTTTTGTCTGATTTGCAATAGCTTATTTTTGTGAACTGTGTTTCCTTAGCCAGTGGGAGGCTTTGTGTAAACTCTGTGTGATTAACTGTGATATTTCTTCTCAGAGGGTAGCCATCATTTCTTTGAATAATGTGCAATAATGCAGAAGATTGATATTTTTATCACATTCAACCTTTAAAGTTAGCCCTTAAACCGTTTTGTCACCATTTTTCATGAAGTCAGGGTTTGAGATATGCAAAGTTGAGGAGAAAGTGAGCTGCTTCTAATTGTAGGCCTGAGTTGCCCATATTTGAGGCTTGTGAATTAAAAACAGTTAGTTGTACAAAAGGCCTGTAATAAATATATACAATGAGCATGCAGGAACATGCAGTGGTTTTCTTTATTTTGTAAAAGTCACTAGTGGCCATTGCAATATTGTAAAAATAGTAGACTAGAAATAAATCATAATCTTAATTCTGCTGATAGTGTGTTCATTTTTCTGCTGTATGATGTTGGTCAAATAATTCTTAGGCACTTAAGAAATGGAGATGAAGATAATTATCTTGCATTTATAATTTGGGATAAAACTTGATATGTCAGGAACCTACATGAAAGATAGATGAATTTTGTTAATTTTTATTTTCATACTGTGGAAGAATGTGGCATGTTTAGGTTAAAGCTGCTGTTTCTTTTTTCAAACTCTTAGGAAGAACTATTGAAAGCTATTGCCTGTGTGGTGACAGCTTGCAGGTAAATGTTCTTTTAATGAAGATTCTACATCCTGAACCATACCTGGAAATTGCAGCAGTTATTAACCATTTTGATGCTTTTGTGTGGACCCTCAGTGCAGAGCTAGAAAAATCTGTGCCCAGCCAGCCCAGCATAAATGAAATTCTTCAAGCTGTTCTGAAAGAGTGTTGCCGGGAGAATCTCAAATACAAGATTGTAGCAATCAGCTGTGCAGCTGATGTTTTGAAGGCCACCAAAGAAGACAGATTCCAGGAGTTTTCTAACATTGTCATACCTCTTATCAAAAAGGTAATGATACCTCTAAGGTCTGACTTATACTTAGAAAAAGTTAAAGAGATATTTCTGTGTCCTGATTGCATGTTTTATTAGGATTAATTTAAGTGCAGGTAGGAGAAAAATCTCAAAATATTATGGCCTCAAATGAAATAGAAGTTTGTCTCTCATGTAGGAGTCTCACAGGGATTCTGGCTTTTTTTTTTTGGAGACAGGTCTAGCTTTGTAGTTCAGGCTGGCCCTGAGCTCAGCCTCAAACTCACATCACAGCAATCCTCCTGTCTCTGCCTCCCTAGTGCTGGGATTACAGGCGTGAGCCACCACACCTGGCACTGTGGTTTGTGGTACTGATTGCTGCTGGGTGTGAGTCTCCAAGCCCAGTAATGTATGTGGTTACCGGGGATTGAACCTGCGTCCTTGCGCTTGCAAGACAGTCACCGGAAACACTGAGCTAAATCCCCAGCCCTTTTTTTTTGAGATGAGGTCTTGTGAGACAGTTCAGGATGTCCTTGAACTCACTGTGTTGTCTAGGCTGCCCTCAAACTTGAGGTAATCCTCCTGCCTCAGCCTCCCATATGGTGGGATTACAGGTGCATATCATCATGCCTGGCTAGGGATTCTGGTTTTTAAAAGCCTCCATCTCTGTCATTCCAAGGATATGATTATCATCTTCATGGTCCATAGGGTATGTGTGTTCCAGGAAGATGGCAGAGGAGATGAAATAAAGATGAGAAATCATAGCGGGCGAGTCATTTCTAAGAAGTTTTGGAAACTGCTACATGGCACTTTCACTATGTCCTGTTGGCCAGTACTTGGCCACATAAACATACTGGCAGCAAATAAGGCTAGACAAGATAGCCCTCATTCTGGATGTCCATTTTCTCTCCCTAGGAACAGAGCAGATTTGGGTGAATCAAGGTTTGGCCATAATGAGCTTTGCCTTGCAGGCATGTGCAGTCCTCTCTCCTAGAGTGAAGGCAGGGAGCCCCATGTGTTAGTTATGTGGGTCACCTCTGGGCTATACCAAAAGACTGGTTTTTTTGGAATGTGAAATCATTTTTAAAAGTTGAGTACTGCGAGGAAAGAAATTTTGTTTTCTTGCTTATTTGTGAAGCATGTAATATTTTAAGTACTATTTTTATGTCTTGTGTTAGCAACTACTAACTGACAGTTATTTTCTTTCAGTATAAGCAATGTTTAATTTCTGGAACATAATGATAGCTGCAGATTTTTATATTATTTTTTCTTTACTTTTTTTTGAGACAGAGTCTCACTTTGTAATTCACGCTGATCCTTCACTCAGCCTAGAGCTCACAGCAATCCTCTTGCCTCTGTCTCCCAAGTACTGGGGTTACAGGCGTGAGCCACCACGCCCGGCACTGTGGTATGTGGTCCTGATTGCCATTGGGTGTGCATCTCCACGCCCAATATTGTATGTGGTTACCAGGGACCAGTCTGGGCCCTTGCACTTGCAAGACAGGCGCCGGAACCACTGAGCTAAATCCCCAACCCAGATTTTGTGTTTTTAATTGATTACTTCACCATTTGTGATCTTTTTCCTGGTTTACTAAGAAAGTTTAGGTTTAGATCATTACCAAGTTTTTTCTGTCTTTAATTCTCTGATTCTGATGTCTTTTTAGATTGTACTCTAGACACTATGTTTTGAGTATACTGTGTACTCAAGATACAGTGTTTTTTTTGCTTTTATGGTTTTTCTTAAAATAATCTCTAGATTATTAGAACTTTAATATTTCTATACTGGGGCCAGGGAGTTAGCTCAGTGGTTCCAGCGCCTATCTTGCAAGCGCAAGGGCCCAGGTTCGATTCCCCGGTAACTATATATGATACTGGGCGTGGAGACTCACGCCCAGCAGCAACCAGTACCACATAGCACAGTGCTGGGCATGGTGGGTCACGCCTGTAATCCCAGCACTCAGGAGGCAGAGACAGGAGGATTGCTGTGATGTGAGTTTGAGGCTGAGCTCAGGGCTAGCCTGAACCACAAATTGAGACCCTGTCTCAAAAAAACCTTTAAAAAAAAAATTTCTATCAAAGTTCTTGTTACAAATAAAAAACTTATGGTAGGGAATTTATTATTTAGTTTTTTGCCAACATCTATTTTGTTATCCTGATTGCTTTACTAGTGTACTGTAACTTGAAATCCAACATGTTAAATTTTATTTTTCTGTTGTTTGGTGTTGTCCTAGAACTCACTAGAAAGCATGGGTGTCCGGACACCTAAAACTGAAGATGAGAATGAGAAGGAAAGGGAGCTGCAGCTGGAGTCTCTACTGGGTGCCTTTGAAAGTCTGGGCAAAGCCTGGCCTCGGAGTGAGGAGACACAACGTAAGCACCAGAACCTGCATTTGGAGAAAATGTAACCAGGGATTACTTTAGGAGAGCATAGATCTTCTGGATGGCAGATTATTGTTTTTTGCAGAGTCTGATTGATTAATAGTAAAACTGATTCAGTAGAAAATTTACCCGTGCATCAGCAAATAATCTCACTGATCATTATGTTAGTTTATTAGAGTTACTGAAAGAAAATATCTTAGAGTGCTGGAGATGTAGCTCAGTGATACTACACCTGGCTGGCAAGTGAAACTTATTTTCTCATAATTCTGGAGAAGTCTGCAGTCAAAGTGTTGACAAAATTGGCTTCTTCTGAGTCTTCTCTCCTTGTAAGTGACTCTTCACAGGGCTTCTCTCTGTGTCTGTGTTCCATTTTCTTCTTGTAAGGACATCTAGTCATACTGGACTCAGGCCCACTTACACAACCTTCTTAAATAGTCACGTTCTTAGGTGTGAGGATTTAGGACTTCCAACATGAGAATTTGGGGTGACGTAATTCAGTCTGTAGAAATCATCAGATATTTTATACAGAGAGTTTTTTATTTTTTTTTTAGGTTTTTAGAGACAGAGTCTCGCTTTGTGGTGTAGGTTGGCCCTGAGCTCAGCCTCAAACTCACATCACAGCAATCCTCCTGCCTCTGCCTCACAAGTGCTGGGATTACAGGCGTGAGCCATCACGCCTGGAACTGTGGCATGTGGCACTGGCTGCTGGGTGTGAGTCTCTACGCCCAGTATGGGATGTGGTTACCGGGGATCGAACCCAGGTCCTTGCGCTTGTAAGATAGGTGCCGGAACCACTGAGCTAACTTCCCGGCCCCTCTACAGATAGTCTGACTATAAAGTTTTCTTTCAGTCTTTTTGATCATAGTCTTACCCTGAAGAATTCATAGTGTTAATTACCGCAGTCTCTTCAACTCAAAAATGAATAATCTTGCTGCCAGGTCTTCAATAATTAAATGAAGTGTTTCACTGAGAAACTCATGGCATAGAGATCTGCAGAACTGGGCATATATTTCTGAAAGATTAGAAAGAGTAAACCTTGATTGTTGGATTGGGTTGCATTTAGGTTGGAGTCTTTTTTGGCACCTTACACTTCAACTGATGCTACCTTTTGTTTATCTTGTTTAGGTCTATCGCGTGTCTCACTGAACATTTTAATATTCTCAGGCATTGCAAAAACCACTGTTGATTATTTATGATTTATGTATCTAAAATCAGACTTTCTAAGTCCATGCTTCTTCATATGAAACTGTCTTTTGCAATATATAAAAAATATACTGTGTGGGGGCCGGGGAGTTAGCTCAGTGGTTCCGGCGCCTGTCTTGCAAGCGCAAGGGCCCGGGTTCGATTCCCCGGTAACCACATAACAATACTGGGTGTGGAGACCCACACCCAGCAGCAACCAGTACCACATACCACAGTGCCGGGCGTGGTGGCTCACGCCTGTAATCCCAGCACT
>PVIR01000616.1:0-75434 GCA_004026965.1 Petromus typicus | reverse complement strand
TTAAAAAAAAAAAAATATATATATATATATATATACTGTGTGCAAGAAGGAATTCTCCAACAGATAGTGTATAAACTTGTAGCTGTATTATTATGTTTACTTTCTTTTTTAATTTTTTTCTAATATCGATTCTCTTTTTAGTGTATGGCCTATGGATAGGCAGAACAATAACAGTGATTCAGATATAATGTTTAATAATTACACATATATAAGTACTAGTGGATTATGTCCACACACTGTTTTTCTCGTACTGAACTGTGAACTTTGAAATGTGAAGATCACTTTCCCTAAGTCAGTTTCGGGAAAAGCAAAAATAGGTGATTAAGTTAACTCTGAAGTTTTCCCTTTCTTTCTTTTTTTTTTTCTTCCAAAGTTGATTTTTATTATGCCAATCGTATGCTGCCAGCCCCCCTCAGATCTTTTTTTTTTTTTTTTTTAATCTTTATTGGTACATTAAGTTTTCCCTTTCTAAGTTTACACATATGAGATGGTTTTAGAACAGTGGTTTGCTCACCCATGATTTTCTGAGGATGAATCAAGGGCATTATTGTATTATATACATTACCTCCTATTTTTGTACATCTGGGCCAGTTCAGACTAACCTTAGAAACAATTGAACTGTGGTTATTTTTGGTACTGTATTTTACAGATTATAGTGGAAGTCCACTTATTTAATACCATTAAGACTATTTTGCTAATAGCCAAGTAAAGTTAAAGTAGAAAATTAAGGAAGCCATAAACACAAAACAAATGCTTTTAATAGAAAGCACAGAAATGTAATTTGTTTGCCAGGTATTGAGCAGAAGGCCAAGGCCTTTCTTTTTAGAATTTAACTGTTACACTTTGGCTTTTTACATACTCATAGTGTACCATCTACAGTTTCTGATTTTTGCTGCCTTAAGTTAGAGAAAGAAATTACATCATTTATGAAGCAGTTCCACTGCAGAATTCTAGATTTCTACATCTTCCCCTCATACTTACATTTGTTTGAGTAGTGCTAAATGCTGTAGCATTTAAATAACTCCTTTGCTGTCTTTCATATACCTGATTTATCAGTTGGCATAATATTAATTATATAATTATAATAGCAATTCAATTTGTCTTAACAGATTTGTATTAAAGGACTATTAAGTCTTGATGCAGTTTGCAGAAACTTGTGAATATCTAGAGGGAGCTCCAGAGTCCTTTTTGTCATTCAGCAAGTGTTAAAGGGAAAGGGGAACGGGTTAAACTGCTGTGTTGGTTCAGTGAAGGATGGTAATGGTTTGAAAGCAAACATTTATCAGCAGTTAGATTTTGTAGTGAATTGGGTTCTGATCCAGAAAATTTGTTTGGAAATTGGACACAAACCACACTGAAGTTGATTTATACATTTCATGGCATTAATTAAAGGCTTTATTTTCTGTGTCATATACTGTTTTCTTTTTTCTTCTCCCCTTCTTCTCTTTCTTCACCCCTCTGTCTCACTTGTGCTGCTGGTCCCCCTGTCCCTCATGTGTTCTTTCTTTCTTTTTCATGTGTTTTCTTCTTTGTCTTTTTTCCTAGGCTGTTATCGACAGGAATTGTGCAAATTGATGTGTGAACAGCTAAAACTCAGCACGTGGAAAGTGCAGCTAGGCGTCCTCCAGTCAATGAATGCCTTTTTTCAGGGGTAATTTGTTTCATGGTTTAGACCTTGTCTCCTTCCCTCGCTAGTATTCTATATATAATGGAATTCGTATAAATTTCTAAGTGAGTGGCAAGGTAAAGTGACGCATGCCTGTATAAATTGTTGTTTCTTGCTTTTTGATGTCTACAGGTTAATGCTTCTGGAAGAAGAACATGCAGATCCCGAGGCTTTGGCTGCAATTCTCCTTGAAACTTGTAAATCAATCACATATTCTTTAGGTGAGTATAGTAAAGGGAAATTGGCAAGGCGTCCTAATTTTAACGATCTTAAGTTTCAGATATTCCCTGTCTTGCCCTAGAGCTAAATTCTAGAATACCTACTGAACTGTCATACTTAATATCTCCATGTGCTTTCCTAAACTGGAATATAATTTGGAATTGTAGTAGGATTTTAGCACTTAGATTAAAACTTTGTAACAAGTATTTAAAACATTTAAAAAATTGGAAAAATTTCAGACTTACAGAATAGTTCCAGTAATATCTGTGTACACTTTACCCAGAATTAGATATTAACACTTTGTCCCAGTTGCTTTATCCTGTGGATTACTGTATACATGTTTTCCCCATACCATTCGAAAGTATATTACTTACATTATGCCCTTTTATTCCTAAATTCTTCCGTGTGCATTCTTCTATTTAACCATAGCACAGTTAAAAATTTAGATGACATAGATGTAGTATTTTGTTTGTTTGTTTGTTTTGAGATGGGGTATCACTATGTAGTCAAGGGTGGCTTTGAACTTACTGTGTAGCCTACACTGGCCTCAAAATCACTGTGATTGTTGTGCCTCATCCTCCTGCGTGCTAGGATTACAGCAGTATTACCAAATTTTTGCCACTGATACTCTGGGTTATTTTTCCTAGTTAAATTAGTAATGCTCTTTAGAGCCCCCAATCCTCCCCCACCCCATTAAGAAAGCTAGTGCAAGATTATTTCTTGCATTTAGTTGCAATGTTTTTTTTCTTTTTGAGACAGTGACTCACTTTGTAATTTAGACTGGTCCTGAACTTAGCCTTGAACTCAGCAATCCTCTGCCTCTGCCTCTGAGTGCTAGGATGTTGGGATTACAGGTGTGAGCCACCACACCCGGCACTGTGGTATGTGATACTGACTGCTGGTGGGCATGAGTCACCATGCCTGGCATTGTTGTATATTGTTACGAGGGGTCGAGCCTGGGACCTTGTGCTTGCAAGGCAAATACTGGAACCACTGAGATAAATTCTTGGCCCGCAATATTTTTTTATTCTTCTTTAACCTTCAGCATTTCTTTGTCTCCATTGACATTAATGATTTTGAGAATAAAGTCTCTTGTCTCCTATTTTTTTTTTTAAAGAATGCTTCTCATTCCTTGTCTATCTGAAGTTTCCTTATAATTAGTTCATGCATTCAGAGTTGGATTTTATACAAGTAATATCTTGTTTTTCTTCACATCAATAGCTATAGGATCCATTTATCTTGATTTATGACATTAATTTTGAATATTTGCTAATGTGCTGTCATCCTCTGCTGTAGTTTCTATTTTTCTCCTTGTATTTAAAAAGCATGAAAACATACATAAAAACCACACAGTCTGTTCTTCAAAACTATAAACCTGTGAAACTGTGTTCAGTAGCAGTTTGTGCGAAGACATTCTGAGATGATGTAAATAATATTTCTCATCTTTAGTATTTCATCTCTAGATTTAACACACATCCATGATTCTTCTCTGAATCATTTTTTTCTAAGATGATTTTTCAGCTGTACTACGTTCTCCTCATTTATCACTTGGGAGTTGATGTTGTATTACATGCAAAAATCTCTTTTTTTTCCTATCTGGCGTGCTTTCTGTCTCCTCACTTAATAACGGTTTGTAATTATTTTTCTTTTGTTACTTCAGTTTTCCCAGATTTAGCTAGTAGAAACTGTAGCCTTTGACCTGACTTCTCTATTTGTTGGACGGATCATGTTATTCTTTATAACTCTTCCACATGCTCTGTGTTTGGTTGTTTGTTAATTATTTTGGTGAACAATTTTTCTGTGGACTAGATGCTACGCCAGACTAGATACAAGTGAAACATGTTGCAGCTGCAGTTCTGGGAGGTAGCATGATTTATGGGAAAAACTGACTGCTGATAAACTGGTTTGAAAGGTTCTGGATACCCTTGATTTGGCCCAAACACTGGGTTGTATAGTGTTCTTTGGGAAAAATTAGGAGCATCCAGATTTAAAGATCATTCTTGGATTTGCGGTTGCAGTGATTTTTCCAGGTTGAGCTAGCTGCTTGAGTGGCATGCTAAAGTGATCCATGCATACAGAAATTGTGTCTTGCTTTTTGATGTGTACATGTTTGATGTTGGATGATGACATGCTTGGGATAGTGACTTTTGATCTCCTACATATAATTGGTATGTATAGCGCAGGCTTCCAAAGCAAGAAATGTGGATAGGTGGTAGCACATTTTAAGTATTTGATGATAGCTAGCAGAGGGCAAACCAAAACCGATATATTGTTTTATAGAATTAAGACTTCTGGACATCTTTCTTTCAGTACTACTAATTTAATCTTGGAAGTTCTGTCTTTAAAGCATACATATGAACTGCCTGATTTTCTTCATAGAAAATAAGACCTACTCATCTGTGAGAACAGAAGCTTTATCTGTGGTAGAATTACTGCTTAAAAGACTTGAAGGTGAGTTTTGGATAGTTTTAATTTTAGGACGAGCAAGCTGGGCACTTCCTGGCATACATTTTAGAAATGTTTTGTTTTGTCTTTTTTGGTTATTCTCTGAATTACAAATGAGTATATGTGCACATCCAAGTTGAAATACAGAGCTAGGCCAGGTATAATGTCACATAGTTGTGATCCCAACACTTAGGAAGCTGAGGCAGGAGGATTGCTGTGAGTTTGAGACCAGCCTGGACTACATAGTAAGCCCCTGTCTCAAAAAACAAAAATGCAAAGCTAAAACTATTAAATTTTAAGTATTTAAATATACTGTAAAGGTATAGATATCTCTATAATTTTTTTGTTTTTGTGATGAATTCTGACATAGCCTTGGTTAATTAAAAGAAATAATTGACCATACCATAGTAGAGGTCACTGTATACATGTAAATAAATAGAGTGACACTTTGTAAAGTGGAGTGGGAACTGTTTTAACAGTGACCCACTTGAGTCATCATCAGATTTGATAGTAGGATTTTAATTTTAGTCCTCTCCTTACATCTTTCTTTTTTAAAAAAAGCTTTATCCAGAAGCAGATTTTTTTTTTTTTTGAGACAGTGTCTCACTTTGTAGTTTAGGCTGACACTGAGCTCACTATGTAGCCCAGTGGAGCCTGGAACTCACAGCAGTCCCTCCTGCCTCTGTCTCCTGAGTGCTGGGATTACAAGCATGAGATACCATGCCCAGCATTGTGGTATATGGTACTGATTGCTGGTGGGCATGAGTCACCATGCCTGGCATTGTTTTATGTGGTTACTGGGGATCAAACTAGGGACCTTGTGCTTGTAAGGCAGGTACTGGAAAAACTGAGCTAAATCCCTGGCCCAAGAAGCAGATTTTTAAAAAATGATCTCATGTATCATTGTTAAACAAAAACTGCTAGATTCCTTTTAGTCATTGTATCTGTCATTAATTTCAGGAAGTGTATTTTCATTTTTAAAAAATTGTTTTACATAGATTAGGATACAGAAGACGAGTTTTCTCCACAGTGTTGTATATTTTCTGTTTTCTCTACCCTCTCATTTAATTTTTGTTGTTTTGTTGTTTTTTGAGATGAGTCTTTCTGTGTAGTTCAGGCTGGCCTTGAACTAACTATGTAGCCCAGGCTGGTCTCATGCTCTCAGCAATCCTCCTACATCTGCCTCCTGAGTGCTGGGCTTACAGATGGGCACCACTGTGACTGGCGCTCCTTTTAATAACAGTTGAAATACCTCTTCTAGGGTGCTATAAAACAGGCCTTTAGGCCCCAAATACTAAACACACATTACCTTTTTTCCTGCTTATTAATGTAAAAGAGCGAGATAGTCCTAACACTAAATTCTTAGTTTTCTGGATGCACACAGTACTAATATAATGTAGGTACTCTGAGCATGTGTGCTGATATATTTAAGTGAGACTAAAAGGTTAAATAACTTGTTCGACACTGTATCACTGGAAAGAGATGTAGGATTTGATACATTGGATGATTTTCTAAATTTTTCATGATGTGGTTATTTTTTAATGTTTTCCTTAAAATATTGAATAATAAAATGTTCACTTAAACTGGTCCTGCAATTATGAAATTACATATTGCAAGATTTTTTTTTTTTTAACTGTATCTTGGTTGTTACTGAAAGAACTTTTGTTGGTACTGCGTTCCCTGCTTGGATGTTCCCTTCTTCTCACTTTGCTGCAGTGATCATTTCTCTTTGTCCCACTTATACTAGGGCAAGAGCTTGGGCTCCCTGACATGCTTTCAGGCTGTTGTCAGTAACTGGATTTTGGGAGACCTTATCGAACCTGTAGTTATTTTATACTGATTTATTTTGAAAGATTGGCTTTGTGATTATTTTGGGGACAGCGTGTATGGAAGAAAAATAATTTTTTTCTTGCTTGTTCTATAAAGACTCATTGGCTTTCCCCCTTTACCTGCTTAGAATCTAAACAGTGGGAAAGTTTGACATCTGAATGCAGAGTACTCCTGATTGAGTCTTTAGCCACTATGGAAGCAGACAGCAGACCCGAGCTGCAGGAGAAAGCATCATCACTGAAGAAGACACTTGAAAATCTGTAATAAATTAGAAGAGGATGAAACAAACAAGTGCCATGTTCACTGGGGGTTGAAATGGTGATATTCTTCAAAAAACTATGTGGGAAGAGTAAAGATTAATCTGTAGCATGCATCATTCCTTGGCTGAAATAAAAAAAAAAAGCCTTAAATTCTGTTCCTTATTAGCTTTATTTTACTTTATGTTTTTAAAGTGTGTGGCCTAAGTGAACTTAATGGAACCTTTGGTGTTCAAGAAGTGGCTGTAAATGAGACTGGCAGAAACAGTTGAGGAAAAAATTAAAGCTGTTATAAAAAATTAAGCTGCATAAACATCTTAGAACTGCATCTAAGCTAAGATTACTTCCAGAAGGGACTCTGTAAGTCACTGAGTTCAACTTCCTGACACCCGAAGGAATGGGATTGTAGATGACATCACTTCCTTTCTAAACCTTGTGCCAAGGCCAGACCCAGCGGTTCAGAAATTCTGCCCTGTGCATTTTGTTTTATAACATGTGCCAAATCACTGCTGATCTCGGCCTGTAGCAGAAACTCCCAAAATGTGGTGGGTGCACTTAGGGCAGTGGTAGCGAACCGGAAGCACATGTATTACTGTGTTTTTTCTTTTAAGACAAAGGATATTAATGTATGAGCTATTTTCTTCTAAACTAATACGCCAGCATTTAGGTTTAATCGCAGTGTCGGCACTTTGTGATAAATAAGTTGGTTTTAATTTGGGCACTTGTTCTCTGAAAGGTTCACCATCGCTGATTTAGGGTAATATACAGTAGTCCTTATGTCAGAACTAAACTGATTTTTATCATTGGGTTCTTGAGAGGAAAAGCTGAGTTTAGAGTCTGGTTTGTCCATCCCACAGCCAGTGCACTGCATGTGACCCGGACAGCAAGGAACGGGGCCACACTAGATCGTGATTCAGACTGACAGTGTTATCTTACGTGGTTTTCTTTTTCATGACCTCCTTGCATGGTGCTTGGGTGCAGACTGCGTCAGTGATAAGGGAATGAATGCTATGATTTGTGGACAATGCCCAAAATGTCATGTTTACCATGACAAGAGGTACAAGAGGGTGCAGCTCAGCGCTGACCCTGCCTCCTGGACCTGTCACATTTGGTCAGGTGAATCGAAACCCACATGTAGCAGACGTTAAAACCTAGCAAGTAAAACACAGTGATGACCAATAATAATATTTCACCCTACCTACACAAGTATGTACCTATGAAATCAGACATTGATTGTTATTAAGCAGATATGTAAGTTTTCTTATTTAACAAACTTGGGCTTGTTTTACCTCAAAATAATTTAATAAATTTACCATTTGCTACATATATATGAGCTATATCATATTTATTATATGCGGTCCATGACAGTTCTTCAGTAGGAGCCCAGGTAAGCCAAAAAGTTGGATGCCCATGATTTAGATGGTTAATTTTCAGAAATTGATTGTTCTCCTCTTTACAATTTGCGAGGACAGATATGGCCTCCATATGATTCTGATTGTAATCCTTTCCCAGGCAGATCAGAGTTAGGACAAGATTGCTCTGTCAGTATCTGTAGTTAATACATTTGTAAAACTCAAACCAACAGAAATGAAATTGTTTGTACACTGCGACGATTTATAACTGCAGAAATGAAAGAACTACTTAAAAATTTTCTACTCACTTTTATGCTAATAGTTTTACTTTATAGGATAAGAAGAAAGCCTTTTATTTAGCCATCTGGGAATTTGTTCTTCTAAAATGCCTTTTCTGCAAATAACATGATACCATTCAAGTAAAGAGTGACAGCTAGGGCTTCTTTCCTTCCTTCTGCTGCTCATGTCCCTGCCAAAGGGTGTCGGTAAGTTTACCCTAAGTGTTTAGGGTGAGCGGAGTGCACTTCAGCTTGCTGTAGGTTCCAGAGCACAAGATTGATTTACATTCGTACTGTCTCTTCCGTTGTCCAAACTATTTCAAAATTTTTTGAATGTGATTCATAATAAAAACTTTTTACATCATGACCCAGAAAAATGTGTATGAATGTATGTATGTATGTATGTATGTATGTCTGAATATAAAATATTTAAAATAAATGTTTCATGAAATAACACATAGTTACTATGTGATACACTTTTATTTTATTTTTTTGTGTGTAATTTTTGAGACAAGGTCTCACTCTGCAGTTCAGACCTCGAACTTGCAGTGATCCTTCTGCCTCAGCTTCTGGAGTGCAGGGTTCCAGTGTGTGCCACCACTCCCAGCTGTGGCTCTGACTCTCTTTCCAAGATCAGTGTTCTTCAGCCCCACTACGTCCCATTTCTGACCACAGGTTTGCTGGTACTGAGTTTGAAAAACACTGCCTTAGGTCGTACCTAAACTTGCCAGTGTTTGCTGTTTGGAATTGTTTCTGACCAGAAAACGTTTACAAATAAAAATTCCAGTTGCTTATCAAAACACTTTTTGCTGATAAGCTAACTATGGTTGTGAGTTTTTGTAGCGTGATGAATTTGAAGGAAGCTCAGATTTCTGCTTGAAAATGGCATTTACCTGAGGGGAAAAGTCACCTTTGGATGTTCTTCAGAGAGCTGTGGCCGTTTAGGACATGGTGTTTTTCTACTTTCACTTAGAGTAATGAGGACACTTTTCCTTGAGAAGAATGGAACGTGTTCAGAGTATAAGCACCAATATTGTGTGCTTTGCCTATAGCAAGAGTTAAAACCTTGTTGAATTGTGTTTTAAAATTAAAACAATGGGAAATAATTTTACAATTTGAAATAGTTAAAATTGAAAAATAAGTTATATACCTACCTGTATATAGAGATTATATATTAAGCATCTCAAATGAAAATGAGAATAACCATTGAGAAATAACAAATGAATAATAAAAACATTTACCACTGAGCTTAATAATAATCTAGCTATCAAGTGCTTTTTTGTTTTTGTTTTTGTTACGAAAAATGTTAAAATGGTATAAGACTTTAACACAGCCAATTTGTGGAATAGCAGTTATAAATGCATATTATATGGACCAGCAATGGGGTACTTGGAATATTTCCTTGTTAAAATGTACAGAATTATTGATGAGCTGTTAACTCATGAAGAAATGTCACAGGAACAAATTACTCTAAAAAATTCACTTTATAGATGCTTATTTAGAATCAACAAGAAACAAGCAGTGTAAAGAATGTTATAAAAAATGATCTGAAAGGGTCCGGGGATTTAGCCCAGTGGTTCTGGCGCCTGTCTTGCAAGCACAAGGACCCGGGTGCGATCCCCGGTATCCATATACCATACTGGGTGTGGAGACTCAAACCCAGCAGCAATCAGAACCACATACCACAGTGCCAGGCGTGGTGGCTCACACCTGTAATCCCAGCACTCGGGAGGCAGAGGCAGGAGGATTGCTGTGATGTGAGTTTGAGGCTGAGCTCAGGGCCAGCCTGAACTACAAAGCGAGACCCTGTCTCAAAAAACCTAAAAAAAAAAAAAGATCTGAAACAATAGTTGCCACTGTGGCTGCAAAAAAAGGGTAAACATGACATTTTGGGCATTGTCCACAAATCAACTTTTATGTATTCAGTGTCTTAAATCCAAACATTAATGAAATTGTTGATTATTATGAAACTTTTTTTAGTTGATATGACTAGTATTAGTACTTACATTTGGGTAGTAACTCATATTCCAGCAATTAGATTTGGTCTACTTATAGACTTTAATTTTATTAGTGAAATTAATAAAAGCAATTAGGTTGGTTTGTACCACCTGTTTGTACCACAGTAGTACAAACCGCCTGACTGGACAGTCATGCATGTTCCACTGGTGAGTGGTTCAAGCCGGAGGGAAAGTTGTAAGGATTTGATTGTTTAATATAGGAAGTTTCCTGTGGTGCCGAGAGTGGTGGTGGGATGCTAGACCTGTAGCTTTCTAAGAACATTTCTTTTTATGTACTTAATACTTTCATCTTGACCAGCCAAATGAATACACAGCTTAGTAATGCTAAATTGTTTCACAGTGCAATTTATGTTTGATAGTTAAGCAGTTATTTTAAAGGATTAGTAACAGTTTATGCTTTGGTGATACTGGTGAACATTTCTAAAAGTACTCATCTATATAATAGGAATTTTAATTTTCCAAAGCCTTCTGGAACAGAGTGTGATTATTTCCTTTATGCAAATAGTGCTGTTTGTTTTACAAATGACATTATTTGTGGGGTCTGTTGGCTGAATTTCTTATTTCTGGTTTTAGTGCACTAGCAATATCTTAAAAATGTTGATATGTAAAAAGCAAATACCTAAATGTGGCATGGAAAATAACCATGAAGTTGTATAAAGTTGTAGATTTGGTGAAGAAAAAGTTTTAATTAATATTTGTGTGTAACTTACAGTTTGCATATGTCTGCGTGTAACACCATCTTTGCACAAGACTACCTCTAGTTCCCTATTTATTTGCCTCCCCATCTTTTATGTATGTATTTCCTAACAACAACAACAGCAACAAAGATAGGACTCATTGGTCTTCAAGTAGTGTTCTATTGGGCAAACAGTCTGTGTTGTGAGACATTACTACTTGCTGCTGCAGTAATACATTCCCACTGCTTCAGTCCAGGGAGTAGTCAGCACTCACCATATTGTACAAATGATTGTTAAATGCATGAATATATGAAGTATATTTGTATTTCCTGTGTGACATCTCCACAGAATCTGCAATGTGTACTCAGCTGACTACACAAGTAATAGATTTCCCTGAAAATCAGGGAAAAATCCTACCCATGCCCAAGAAGGTAATAAGTAGTAAATGAAATTTATGTTCTTTTGAAGTAATGCATTAGATAAAGGAAATATTTCAATGACTTAAGTCATGAAAGTAGTTACACTTGAGTAAAAGGCCTTGCTGCCTCCCATATTCAGGGATAACTTTAGTAGTAGAGTTGCTAGTTTAAGCATCAGAGTTCCAACGCAAAGCAGAAACAAGTAACACCCCAGTATACTGTACTAAGATATTTGGGAGAAATGTCATTGAAGAATTTGATTTTCTAATACAAGTAATTTCATATGACCATATAAACAATAGTCAGTTCTCCTTTTGACCAAGATTAATATATATGGCTATGGACATGAAATGTCAAAGACCTAGGCACATCTGATACTGTAAACTCTCAGTAGATGTTAAGGGGTGGAAGGTACATTTTGAAGTAAGAGATAACCTTGATTTTTCCTTTGTAGTAGCTAGCAAGTCTAAAATGTTCTAAAATGCTTTTCTTATTCCTTTCAAGCAAGTTCCAAATTGATTAGAATAATAATTTTTTAAAGTCATTAAAATCAGTTACAAATTTTACATAATCAGCCTTTCAAACAATGTTTATAGAAACAATGATTTTACCTTCAGTAATTGTTTCTTTCACATTTAAGTAACATTGGTAATGCCTTCATTAAAAAGTGTAAAGGACAATGAGAAAACACCTGCTGGGAATACTGATTTTGTGTAAAGAGTCATGAAAAAAGTAATTTAAAATCAAGTTTGGCTATTAGTGGCTAGAGATAGAATTCTTGTGCTATTTTGATTCCAGACCAATCTTCAGAATCTTGGTGAATATCAGTTGAAGCATTTGTCATTAATTCTAATGTTTATTTCAGCACTGTTAGTAGCCACCAGGATTCCTACTAATGTGATATCTAAACATATAGCTTCTTTGGATATGATACATAATTTTCCTGTTTTTGCCTTTGTGATTTTAGTTTTTAATTTCAACACTTTAATATACCTAGGTGTGGTTTGCTTTGTAGTTATTCTGTTTTAAATTTTGCTTTTTGAAATTTATTCATTTACCATATTTGGAATTTTAGTATTATTATTTTTGCCTTTAAGAAACCTAAATATACCCTTTTTCTGTGCCACTATCTTTCCTCTGGAACTCCAGTTAAATCTATCTCAGATAGATTTGTTACACTACAGGTTTCAGCTGTCTAACAAAAATCTGCCTTTCAGCTCACTATTTCTGTCATGTCATATTTCTGATACTAAGGCCCATCCAAGGAGCATCCTTTCAGATAATTTAGTTTTTCAGGTTTCAGAGTTCCATTTAACTTTTTAAAATATTTTTTTAATTTTTCTGATATTTCTGATCTTTTCATTTACTAATATTTTTTTAAAAGTTTGCAGCATAACCATCATCACTACATTTAAGTTTTATGTCTGATATTTATACATCTGAATCCTCTTGGATTTGATTTTCATTGACTGCCTCTCTCATGATCTCACTGTTCCTTTAGGATACCTAGTGTTTGAGGATTGTATCCTGGACAGGAAGAATATTATGTTGAGAAGCCTCTTACTCCAAAAGAGTTGCTTTTCTTTTATCAGACAGCGAGGTCAGACTGTCACAGTTGAGCTGTCTGTCATAGAGACTTGTATAGTTGGTACATCGAAACTAAAGTTCTTTTCTCTGCCTCTTCCCTTTGTCCCCTTTATATCACTGGCTCTGCCTTCCTATGGTCAGAAAGATGGAGATTGTCAGGAGAGTAGCAGCTGGTTTGTGCTACACTTTGTAGTGCCCTTCATCCTTAGTACAAAGTACCTGAACCAGGAAACACAGTGTTTTGGCCCTGTCCATATTTTAGCTTTCCAAAGTTGGCCTGGCTTTGTGGCCTTCCAGGAGCCTTAAGAGTTGCTTTGTTTGTTTTAGTATTTTGTCCAGTGCTCATAGTTGTTATACATACATTGGTTTCTTGGGAAGTTACCCCACTGTACTGGAAATAGAATTTGAGAATATTTTTAAAAATTACATATGGTTGTACTTACGAATATTTACCCAAGTGAGCTAAAAATGTCCACACAGAATCTACACACAGGTGTTTATGGCAGCTTTATTAGTAATTGCCCAAATTTAGAACCAAAGTCTTCCCCAGTACATTAATGATATGTAATCTAAGATACATCCAGGCATAGAAGGTTATTCAGTGATGAAAAGCTACACAGTAGATGGAAGAAAGTTAAGTGCATATTACTCAGTGAAAGAAGCTAATCTAAAGGGATACATACTCAATGATTCTTACTGTATGACACTTTGGGAAAAGCAAAACTTTGGAAAGAGTAAAAAGATCAGGGAGTTGCTAAAAGGTTAGGGTAACATGTATAAGCAAAATACAGAGGAATTCTAGAACAGTGAACATATTATGTGATACTGCATTTATAAATACTTATCATAAATTTGTTCAAGCCCATAGCATATATACCACCAAGAGGAATACTATGGATTATAGTAATTAGCTATTAGTAATTGCAGTTGTAACATTAGACTTTTTTTTTTTTTACCGAGGATCAAACTTGACCTTGTTCTTGTGAGGCAGGCTCGGCACTACTGAGCCAAATCCCCAGCAAACACAAGGTATTGTTGGAAAGATTGTGCATGTTTGGGTCTGAGTGATAAATTGTATGCTTTAAATCTTGCTGTGAACCTAAAACTGCTCTATAAACAATGCTTTCTGAAAAATGTAAGGTTTTATAGGCTTATTCTGGGTTACAAATGTAATAAATGCTTTTGCACAAAGAACAGTCTAGAGAAGAATATGAAGATCACCTGTATCCAACCATGGATGATAATATCTATTTTGAGATATCATTTCAGGAAAAATAACTGTGAGAATTGTTAATAAAGTAATAATTGGAATACTATTGTAATGTAGAAGTGATACACATGGTTTTGAGATTTTTTGTGTATTTGCTGTCAAATATTTGCATTAAACATTGAGCCTATTTTTTAAAAAAATAATTCCAAAATCCACTTAGGTCTATGCCAGTAGTACTTAGCATTATTTAAGTGTACAGCTTTTTTTTTTCTTTTCTAAATACAGCTGTAGTACACATCCTTGAATATTGAACTTTGAGTATTTGTTGAGTTACTTGAATAATTGTTAGAGTTAATCAAATGAGAAGTAAAAAGTCAAATGTTATTAAGATTCAATTGTGGGGGTTGAAAGTTTAGCTCAGTGGCACTGTGCCTGCCTGGCAGGTGCAAGATCCAGAGTTTCATCCTCAGTACAAAACAAAACATAAAAAACAAACAAACAAAAAAACATATTAAAGTGGATTGTGGCAGAAGAGAGTATCACAATCCCCAAGTTGAAACTATATCACAAAGCCACTGTGACAAAGAACCATATGGTACCAGCAAAGTAACAGATCCAAGGATCAGTGGAACAGACTAGAAGATCCAGAAACAAGCCCAGATATACTAAGCTGCCTCATCTTCACCAGAGGATCCAGATGCCCACAAATGGTGCTGGAAGAATTGATTTTCAGCCTGTCAAAGACTAAAGCTAGATCTCTATCTTTCATTGTGTACTAAATTAAAATCAAAGTGGGTTAGAGACAAATATTGAAACAGAAACAACCTGCTGTAAAACAGCTTAGAACTCTTGGAGACACTGGCATAGTGAAAGATTCTGAACAAAACCTCAGCAGCATGGGAACTAGCAGAAGGAATCAACAACTGGGATCTCATCTTATTAAACTGCACAGCAAGAGAAACCACCAGCAGAGCAAAAAGACGACTGATAATATGGGAAAAATTTTTACCAGCTGTTTCTCAAACAAAGCACTACTATCAGGAATGTATGAAGAACTTAAAAAGAAAAAGCCTCCCCCATTTAAAGACCTACTTCAAAAAAGGGCATCTGAAATGAACACATTTTTCAGGGGAAGAAGTAAAAGCAGCTAAGAAACACATGAAATGTTCAACCTCACAGGTCATTGGATAGATGCAGATGAAAACACTGAGATTCCATCTCCACAAAGAATGGCCCCTATCATGGAAAAAAACAAAACAAACAAAAACCAAACCAAACAACAAATGCTGAAGAGACTGTGGGGAAAAAGAAACCCTTCTCCATTGTTGGTGGAAATGTAGACTAGAGCAACCACTATGGAGATCAGTGGGAAGACACCTCAAAAAACTAGAATTAGAGGTCCTACTTGACCTAGCTATTTCCCTGCTGGGTATATATACAAAAGAATTACAAGATTCATATCACAGTGGCACATGTACACTCAAGCTTATTGCAGTTCAGTCTGTGATAGCTGAATCTTGGAAACAGCCCAAATGCCCATCAACAGGAGACTGGATTTTTTTTTTTTTGTAAAATGGAGTATTACTCTGCCATAAATAATAGTAAATTTGAGTCATTCATACTCAGATGGACATGATCATTGTGAAACTGCAAATATTAAATGGTATGAGCCCTGCTTTGCTTATAATATTTTAAAAACAATATGATGAAATATTAAAATGTTTCTGTATATCAACAGGTTTAGGAATAAAGGAGGTAAAAATGTCAGCTTGAATTTTACTGACTTAAATAGCCTTATGAAAGTGTTTGATTCCCAAGAATCATGTTCTCATTTCTAAATTAAAAGTAAAATTTTAAATATTTTTTTCTATTTTGGATCTTAGTTGAATTCTGTGTGTCTGTAGGGATGCCATCTCCTCTTTCTAATTATCTTACATCAGTGGTCTGCGAACTAGCCTCCATGTAAAACCCAGCACATGCTTTCTTTTGTTGGTATAAAGTTTTATTGGAACAAACAGACTGGTCCATTTATTTCTACTTAGTCTCTGCTTGCTTTTATGCAGATTTGGTTAATTGTGATTGAGTCCACAAGATCCCCAAAGCATAAAATATTTAATTGGATCTTCCAAGAAAAGTTTGACTTCTATCTAGAATATGCTTGGAACGAGGTGGAAAGGGTGAGATGATACAGATGTATCAATTATATTATTTTTCCTTTAAAATACTTTTAAAGCAGATTTAGTTTTCTTGGGAACCGTTGTGATTGATAAAAAAAAATTTGAGAGTTCTCATATACTTAATTTAGGATTTATGAGCCAATACTTTATGTAAAATGGTTATTTGAAGACATTTGATGGTATATGCTTTGTTACAACAACAGTAGCTGGACTATATGTGTTTTCTATGAAGAAAATGTGGGTTATCTGGCCTCTGGTCAAACAATGAGAGAATTCAGCATTTTAAAACTTAGTTCTCCAAGTGTTGTTTAGAATATTTGCAGTTGAAACTTCTACCTGTGATTTAGTATCCGGGGTTTTGGATTTTGTCTTATTTTTTGTATGCTAATGTATCTTTATTCTTTAATACTGAATTATTCTAGCCATGTCAGTGATCTTAGAAATGCATGTTGGAAATGCATTGTTGAGAACTATTCTTCAAATATAGAAGGGAAGAAGAAAATTATTAAAACAGTGGTAAGAATGAGTCTTTCAAAGGGGTTATTTCCACTTTCTTACTTCAGAGATTAACTGCACAGCATGACACAAGCACAAACACTGCATAGCAAAACACAAACTTCAGTTTTATTTTGCTATAGTGTCATCTGATAATCTGCAGATGAGGAAATGATTTAATTTGCAATAGAAAATTCTTTATTCAAAAATAAGGAAAAATTAGGAATGAAACAAGTGCAAAAATTATTCCTAGAAAATTACAAAACATTGAAAAATTAAGGAAGAACCAGCTGGAAAAAATATCTTGTTTCTGATTAGAAGACTTAATAGTGTTAAGATGGTTGCATTTACCAAATTCATTGAAAGATTTAGTGTAATTTTTATCAACATCTCAACTGAATTCTTAGCAGAAATAGATTAAAATATGGAATGCAAAGGACCAGATTAATCAACCTATTTTGAAGGAACAAATTGACTCCAACTCCTGATTTCAAAATTTAAGACAGAGCTATACTTGTCAAGTCTATGTGACCCTGGAATAAAGATAGGTGTTGCGATTAAAAGGAATTTTTGAAAAAAATTAAAAAACATGAGGTTCCACCATGGTCCGCTAGGTGGCAGCAGTGAGAGTAAAGCTCCCAAACGTGGTCGTGGAAGTCTCAAGCACAAAGCATGCCAGGCAACAAGGGAGGAAGGTCAGATCACTGATTTCAATAAGGCAGTTGGCAGGTTATGGATGAAGAGCACATTAGAGACCTGCTGTAACATACTGCCCTGTGGACTGGGAAGGATGAGAAGATAAGGTATTGGGCTCAAATCAGTGCTCTGATCAGGTAGGGGGAGTGGGAGAGAGTCAGCCCTGCGGGTCTAGCCAAGTCCTGCTACAAAGCTTTTCCCCATGTGAACATGGAGGGGAGAGCTCATTCACTGAGCTCAGACTGCAATATAACTACAGCTGTGGGGACAATTTAATATTGTGTTTTTCAAGTGTGGGGGCTATTTTTGGTGGTTACTTTTTCCTCCTTTTGAGTCTTTTCTTTCCTCCTTTAATCACATATAAGGATGTATATGATATCTTTAGGGAGACTGTATGCAAAGGAGAATAAGTATTAATGCTTTAAATAGTACTTTTCATGGGCAAGTAGGGGTAACCACTAAAATTGTGGACAGAGGAACCAATTTGTGTATAGAGGAGCCAAACACAACATATTAACAAGTTTCGACATTCTCACTGCTTCTCTTCTCACAATCTCACAAATATTTTCTCAGATTCCTTCAGTACTACTAGCCTTTTGCTCTAGCTATAAAAATAATTCCAACACAGCCTGAGTTTTTCATATATTGACACTCCTCCTTTCTCATTTACTTCCTTTTAACCTTGCCAGTTTATCAGTTAGTGAAATACTACAGTCTATATGGAGCATTGATAAAAGCATGAAATGTTCAAGTTGTAAATTACTGATATATGATTGGATCTGTTAAGGCGGACATAACATAGGACTTTTCTCCTTGAAACACAGTGACTGGGTCAAATCTTACTAAAATCTGTGATTTAGTCAGGTAGATAAATACCCACAATGCAACCTAAGCCAAGATCGCCTTTTTGGGGAACAGACACCAAAGACATCTACATAATAGTGACACAATCTTTCCACTCTAATTCTTAATTCTCATACACACACACACACACACACACACTCCAATAGAAAAATGAGAAAACTTGTCAACAAAATGCCTCTGAAAATTAATTACCCCAAAAGGTATCCAATGGGCATCAATAGAATAGGAATAAAATGCTAAATGGTTTGATTATATGAAGTATTAAAAGAAACAACAGCAAAAACCCAGGTCAGTAAGGTGTTCAGGGGCTCAACTGTTATACAACTGCACAAATAATAGATTTGATAAACAACATGAGCCATGAAGTTAAAGAACTAGATGAGCTACCTAAAACAGAAGATATGCATTGATTAGAATTAAGAATCCATGCAAATATATGAAGCAGACAGTCAAGAGATAACACTATTGAAAGTATGGCTAGCAGAAATAAAAATGCAAGGAGAGTATCAAAACTAGAATATGGAGCTGATGTGGGTGGCTGTGTACTTAGAGACACCTTAAGTATAGCAAGCATTCATAGGAAACTGATCCAACAGCTGCTAGTGATGAAAAGAACAGTCTTAGATAATTGGAGTTGGAAGAGAACATGAGTGGCATAAAAAAAATCTGTTTACAGAGTTTTGGAAAGCAGAAAACTTTTCAAGTATGGGGAAAGAATCCAACATAAGGTAAGCAAAGCATATAGAACCCCAGATAGCCACATCAGAAAATGACTTCCCCAAGACATAATACAGTTAAAATCCCAGAAGTCCAACATAAGAACAATTTTAAAATATGTCAGAGTAACAAATCACTTACAAAGGTGACCATGTTAAAACTACTAAAAATTTCTCAACATAAAACTTAAAGGCCAAGGGAATATGGATGGAAATTTTCAAGCCTTACAACACCTGTCAGCCCAAATTAATACATCTTGCAAAACTATCTTTCAAAATTGAGGGAGAAGTTGGAATCTTTCATGACAACAAGTATCTTTTAAAAAGTTGTAGCTACCAAGCCAATACCACAAAAGATACTCAAGGATATCCTAGATAAGGTAATGGTGACATCAACACAAAACAACCTACTTGAATGAATAGAGCAAGCAGCATGGAGAGTTAAGCAAAAGGAAAAACTAAAGAAATTAGCAAAAAAATGCAATGACAGGAATAAATTAGTACCTTCAGCAATAACTCTCTGTGTGGATGGTCAACAGACAGTTAGTAGAAGAGATCAAATACCAAAACCCAGTGATACACTATATTCAATAAACACACATAATATTTAAAGAAGCCCTCCAACTAAAAAATCAAAAAATTGAAAATTATTCAAAGCAGTTTGAAAGTCAGCAGGAGTAGCCATTCTATTTTCACACAGAGTAGACTTTATATCCAAGTAGATTAGATGAGTCAAAGAAGACCACAGTGGTAAAGGGAACAATTCAACAGGAAGAGATAATAATTTAAAATATATACCTACCAAATACCCGGACTGTAGGAAAAGAACAATTCCAATGTAAAACAAGCAAAGAAATTAGAGAAATAAGAACAAATTAATGAAATGAGGAATAAAAAATTCAAAGAATTTGTTCTTTGAAAGGATAACAGCCAACTCTTAGCAAACTTTTTAAAAAAGGAACAGAAAAGCCTCAAATAAATATTTTTAGAATTAAAAAAGGTAAGCACAATGGACTCTCATGAAAGCCACAGGATTTTTACTTTGAAAGTTGTTACTATAATAAATTGCAAAATCTAGGAAAAGATGGACAAATTTCTATATGTATATGAATTACCAAAACTAAATTAATAGGTTATAAAAAATCCTGAACAGTCCAATGAGATGCACTCAAATTGATGCAATAAAGAAAAGGTACCAACTGGGATAATCAAGGACCCGATGGATTCACTACTGAATTCCACAGGAACTTCTGGAAGTTCTAATGCCAGAATTCCTCAAACATGTCAGTGAAATCTGAGAGGAAGGGCAGCTGCCAATATCATCCTTGGAAATCACCTGACACCAGAACCAGACAAGGACTTAACAGAAGAGAAAATTACAAGCTAATCTCTTTTATGAACATAGATGTAAAAATCCTCAACAAGATACTGTTGATGGAAATGTAAATTAGTACATCTGCTCGGGAAATTGGTATGGAGATTCCTCAAAAGACTGAAGTTGGAAATTCCATTTAAACCAGCTATTTCTTCCTGAAAGAGTTAAAGACAACAGGTAACAGTGATGCATGAACACTCACATTTATAGAAGCACAGTTCATAATAGCTGAATCTTGGAAGTAGTCCATCATCAGATGGATGAAGAAATGTGGTACATACACAAGCAGAGTACTACTACAGACATGAAGAAAGTCACATATTAGTCATTTGTAGGATAATCTATGACCTTGAGATCATAATGCATAGTGAAATAAATCCCTCCCAGAACCTTAAAGATTATATGAATTCTCTGAGAAATGCAAAGTATGAAAAATTTAAAAGGACAAAATAAAATATACAAAGAAACAGGGAGATCTTTTGCAAATGAGGAGATCTAGGGATGGGAGAAGAGGAGAAAGGAAAGGGAAAAAGGATTAAGATGTTATATGTACATCTCCCCAAGATGAATGTGTTCATTATACATCACAAACATGTCGTAGTTAGTTATTTCAATAAAAGATACATTGCCATCACTCACCCTCAGAATAGTCCTGTTTGTTAAAGACACTCCTGTCTGATCTTTCTTGCTGGTTTTTGAAGCAGTACTGGAAATACCGTTTTGTGAATGTCTTTGTGCTGTTGGGAGCGCCTGAATCATTTAAAAATGTTCATCTTTGATGAACATTTTGACTTTGGGACAGAGCTGAAATTCACATGGTGCCAGATAGAGTTAAAGAGGTTGATAAGGGCAGACCTCAATATTTTTGGAGCCTGCACTTCCCTTCAATGACACTTTGCAGCAGAATCTATTGTATTTTTGATCACATCTTGTAAAGATGCTTGGGAAAGAGGACTTCCAGAACAGCTTCTGAACATGGCAAGAATGATGAGGTAAATGTTTGAGGGGAATTAAAAAGACAGTGTCTTTTACTTTCATACATTTTTGGTTTTCAATGATGATGTCAAATTCATTCAACAGAGAAAAGGTGGTATTTAAGAAATGGTGCTAGTGGGCCGGGGAGTTAGCTCAGTGGTTCCGGCGCCTGTCTTGCAAGCGCAAGGACCTGGGTTCGATCCCCGATAACCACATACCATACTGGGCGTGGAGACTCACACCCAGCAGCAACCAGTACTACATACCACAGTGCCGGGCGTGGTGGCTCACGCCTGTAATCCCAGCACTCGGGAGGCAGAGGCAGGAGGATTGCTGTGAGGTGAGTTTGAGGCTGAGCCCAGGCCAGCCTGAACTACAAAGTGAGACCCTGTCTCAAAAAAAAAAAAAAAAAGAACACACAACAATTTCTGGTAATGAAGTGGAGAAAATAGAATACATAAGCATTGCTGGTGGGAATATAAAATGGTGCAGTTGCTTTGGATAACAACTGGCAGTTCTTCATATAGAGCTAACATGTAATGCATAAACTTTATTTCTAAGTATCCAAAAGAACTGAAAACATTTGTCCACCCAAAAACTTATACTTGAATTTTCACAGAACATTATTTACAATAGCCAAAATGTGGAAACAACTCAAATGTCTATCAATTTAAAAATGGATAATTACATGTGATTTATCCATACAGTGGAATCTTGATAGCCCAAGCTGACTCGATGAGCTGGGATCTCAATGTAGGTTTTTTTTTTTTTTTTTTTTTTTTAGACAGGGTCTCCCTTTGTAGTTCAGGCTGGCCCTGAGCTCAGCCTTGAACTCAGAGCAATCCTCCTATCTCTGCCTCCCCAGTGCTAGGATTACAGGTGTGAGACACCACACCTGGGACTGGTATGTGGTACTGATTGTTGGAATGCATGAGTCACCAAACCCAGCATTGCTGTATATGGTTATCTGGGATCCATCCTGGGGCCCTTGCGCTTGCAAGGCAGGTGCCAGAACCACTGCTCTAAATTCCTGGCCCCTCAATGTAGTTTTGATTGGCATTTCCCTGATGGCTAAAGATGTTGAACATGTATTTAGGTACCTATTGGATGATATTTATTTCTTCTTTTCAGAAATGTCTACTCATTTTTTGCTTCCTATGTTTCTCCTTTATGTTCTTCCTGCACTTTCGGTTTCTCATCTCACATCTCTAGGTCTTTGATCTGCTTTACTTTTGTGTTAGTGTAGGGGGAGAGAACTCATTTAGTACAAGGTGAGAGGATCTACTGTCGATCTTCTGGATGAGACTAGTTTTCCCTGCAGTGTTTGTCAGAGTTTGTCTTTTCCCAGCGTGTTTTTGGCATCTTTGTCAAATATCAGATGCTTTGGCTCTTGAAGAACTTTTGTGCTTTCATATGAATGTTAGAATTGTTTTTCCTAGTTATGTGCAGAATGTTATTAATATTTGGAGAAGGATCATATTGAATTAGTAGATTAGTTTTGATAAAATGGTTATTTTAAGAGTACTAGTTTTGCTAAGTCATGAACACATCTTTCTATTTTCTAAGGTCTGATTTTTCTCCAAGATTTTGTAGTTTTTGTTATACAGATCTCTTGTCTTTTTGGTTAGGTTGATTCTTTGATATTTTTTGAAGGGATTGTGAATGAAATTATTTTTCTGATTTCTTTCTTGGTGGGTTCATTATTGGTGAATGGTAAAGTTACTGATTTTTTGATATTTATTTTGTATCCTGCCTTTTGCAAGATTTATTAAATCTAAGGGTCTTATAGTAGAGTTTGTGGGTATTTTGTGTGAAAGATTACATTATCTGCAAATAAGGTAACTTGTCTTCTTTCTTTCCTTTTTGTATATCTTTTATTTCTTTTTCTTACATGATTACTTTGGCTAATGTTTCAAGTACTATACTGAAAAGAAACAGTGAGAATAGACACTCTTGTCTTGATTTTAGAGGCAATGTTTTCAGTTTTTCCCTATCTAGTATTATGTTGGCTAGGGATATGTGACATCTGGCTTATGTCAGTTTGATTCTCTAACTATTTTCTTCAGGGTTTTTATTGTAATGGGGCATTGAATTTTTGAAGGCTTTTTATGCATTTATAGAAATATTCATAGAATTATTATGCTTATGTGGTGTATTACTTTTATTGATTTATGTATTTTGAATTATTTTTGCCTCCTGGGATAAAATCAATTTGATGTGATGATTTTTTATGATGTGCTGCTGAATTCTGTTGCAAGAATCTTATTTTGTATTTATATTGCTTAAGGATGGTGGTCTTTTGTTTTCCTCCTTTTGTTTTTTATTTTTGATTCCTTATCTGGTTTTGGTATCAAGAAGATGCATTTTTTCTAACATGAGGTTGGAGGTGGGGCTGATCATTTTAAAAACTGAGTTCGCTGGTACCTTTTAGGTATATGTTATGATCATATCCATCATTGAGAATTTGTATCTATACAGGATGTATCTTGATTCTTATTTTTTCCCCAGTCCCCTACACTCCAACTCCCAAACCCCATATATATAAGCTTCATTTGCATTTTTATTGATCTTATGCACATTTGTTAGATTTATGCCTAAGTGTTCCACTCATTAAATGATAATATACATGGTATTGTGCTTTTAATTTCAAATTCCATTTTAATTGCTGGAATGTGGGACAGCAATTGACTTTGACTATTAATATTGTATCCTACAGTTTTACTGTAATTGCTTATTAGTTCCAGGAAGGTTTTGTTGATTCTTTCAGGTTTTCTGCATAGACAGTCACCTTATTGTTGATTCTGTTGTAAAATTCTGATTGCCTTGTTTCCTGGTGATTGGGGTGACATGACTACTGACATTTTGGAAAAATATTAGATGATTAATAGTAAAACATGGAGTGCTTCACTTTATGAGGTTTCCTGTGTTTTATAGTCAAATCATCCTAAGGTCACTGTAACTATTTTAAGTTCTTCTGATATGGGCCATTCTAGCTGTGTTTAATTCAGTATTATCCCATCTAGTTGATATTACTTCTATTTTAATTCTATGAGAGAAAAGAAATCACCTACTTATGTTATGACCAAGTTTTCCTGATTGTCTTGCTTCTACAGCATCTGTTTACGCTGAGTGATCTGGGGCAAATTAAATGACAAAGGCAGAAAGTATGGGAACTTCACACTTTGCAAAATGAATAAATGAATGAACAACAGTGAACCTTCTCTCTTCATACACTTGGAATGAGCTCTTAAAAGACATTTTTTTTTTTTTAACAGAACCTAGGATTGAAGTTGGGCCCTTGTGCTTCCAAGGTAGGTGTGGTACCACTTGAGCTAAATCCCCAGCCTTTAGAAGACACTTTTTTAAAAAATGAATTGAGGGTAGGGCTGGGGATAGCTCAGTGGTTCTGTCTTGCAAGCGCAAGGGCCTGGGTTCGATCCCCGGTACCACATAACAATACTGGGCGTGGAGATCACACCCAGCAGCAATTAGCACCACATACCACAGTGCCGGGCGTGGTGGCTCACACCTGTAATCCCAGCACTCGGGAGGCAGAGGCAGGAGGATTGCTGTGATGTGAGTTTGAGGCTGAGCTCAGGGCCAGCCTGAACCACAAAAGCGAGACCCTGTCTCAAAACAAAACGAAACAAAACAAAACAAAAAAACTTTAAAAAAATGAACTGAGGGTAAACTGGAGATATTTTTCTCTTTTGTCACTAAGTATTATGTATTGTCTAAGATAAAGGACATTCTTTTTCATAACCAGTTATCAAGGTCAGGAAATTTAGCACTGGTATAATATTAATATGTAATTCCCAGAACATATTCAAATTTTGTCCATAATTCTAATAATAACTTATTATCTTTCATTGTTCATTTTCTCTAGTCTAAATTTCAGTGGTACGTTATGATTGCAATTGTCATGACTCTTTGGAACACCTTTGGGTCAGTTTGTTAGTTTTTTGTTTCTTTCTTAATCTTTTTTTTTTTTTGAGACAGGTTCTCACTTTGTAGTTCAGGCTGGCCCAGAGCTCAGCCTCAAAACTCACATCACAGCAATCCTCCTGCCTCTGCCTCCCGAGTGCTGGGATTACAGGCGTGAGCCATCACGCCTGGCACTGTGGTATGTGGTACTGATTGCTGCTGGGTGTGAGTCTCCACACCTAGTATTGTATGTGGTTACTGGGGAATTGAACCCAGGTCCTTGCGCTTCTAAGACAGGCACCGGAACCACTGAGCTAAATCCCTAGCCCTGTTTCTTAATCTTGATATTTTTGAAAAGTAGAGACTGATTACCTTATATAATATCCCTAAATTTGATGTGTCTGATTATCTCTCATAATTAGATTCATGGGATTTATTTTGTTAAGAATAATATAGAAATGATGTTTGTGGCTTAAAAGAGTAAATACTTTTTTAAAAAAAATTTATAAAAACTGGGAAGGACTTACACAAATGAAAAATTTTATATTTTAGAATTTTAGGGGCATATTTTCTCTGCAGTCTGTTATGTATTCCTTTTCTTGTTTTGAGACAGGGTTCTGCTGTTAGTCCAGGCTGGCCTTGAACTCACTGTGTAGCCCAAGCTGGCCTTGGACTCCTAGTGATCCTCGTGCTTGAGCCTCCCAAGTACTGAAGTTACAGACCTGCGCCACCACACTCTGTGAGTCTAAGTAAGTATTCTGTACTATAATTATTTACAAAAACCTGAAATAGTTGAGAATTGCTGGAAGAGGAGGAATAGAAAAGTTTACTTATCTTTGTTACCTGCAAGTGTTTTAAAGGAACTGTGGTTTACTTTCTGTTGACTCTATGAAAGTTTGATATAATTGGATCTTTGGGACATTATCCCTGAGGGACCTGAAGTCTCAAACCTCAGAGTGTTATAGCTGTTGAACTTTAAATTGGTCAGGGACAACAGGTATTCCCTCCAAACAACAGGTGCTTTACATTTGCATCGTATTTCCGTTGCTATTCTTTGATATTTGAGGTTGTGGTGGCATCACTTGATAATTTTGAAAGAAATGAATTTCGAAGGAAATGAATTACACTACTGACTTTTACATAATAACATTTACTTTTTAAAAAACATGGGCATCTTCACTGTTGCCCACAGCCAACTTTGTAAAGTATACTGTAAAGTAATTCTTATGTGGAGTTGATGACAGGGAAATTAGAATTCAGGAAAAGGATTAATTTTTCTTGGCTACTATTCTTAGACAATAGAAAATATCAAATCCTAGACAACTTGGCAGATTTTTCATTCTAAAAAGACTCTTTGCTGGTCTTAATAGTATCATAAAAATTGTTTCCTTAAAGTTATCTTTTATAATAATTTATCATTGTTTTGGTATGGAACCTATTAAATAAAAATCTCACAGATAAGTCTGTAAGAAATAGTTTGCAAACTAGGAAGGGTACAAGGATCACTTACTGTGATGGAAGAGGGACAGAACTCTTAAGAAGAAAAGCAAAAGCTGTGTATGTTCTGTCATCAGGGAGGGAACATAATACCGACAGAAATTCTCTAGAATGCTTAAAGGGCATTCCGTATCACTGATGATATTTGGACCTGCAGTGTAAGTTGCACTGAGACTAATGATTAAAACAGAAAAAAGTAAACAAAATAAAAGTCTGTTTTAGAAGGCTGGAAATGGAGAAGCAAAGATAATTATGTGATATAATAAAACAGTTTGAAAACCATTTTTGTTTTGGTGCTGGCGATTGAACCCAGAGCCTCACATCCTAGACAAACACTGTACCAGTGGACAACATTGCTAGCCCAAGTTTGAAAATTTGTATGCCCTTATCCTAAATAAAATAAGATATTGTCACAACATTACTGTCTTCACCACCACCATCTATGCCAGTTTTTAAAATAGAGAGGAGTAGGAAAATGAGTACATAGAGCAAAACTGAAATATAAGGCAAAATGCCGGTAGAGAAAGTGAAAGTCGAAGTAACGTGAATGGTATGACTGATGGACTCATTGGGGAAAGAGAGAGAAGGAAAAGGACAGCAGTGTGTGTGGATGGAGTGGTAATGGAGTTTCTAAGAACATGTATATTAGATAATTGAATGGAAAGAATTAGCAGAGAAAAAAATGTCTGATAGTGATAAAGAGTAATACAAGTGCAGATGTAAGGTAAGTTTTCTTCTATTTTTTGATTAATGTGATGTAAGATACCGCAAGCAACTTATTTAAAACAATATCACTTAATTCTATTTTCAAAGAAAATAGAATGTCATTTTCTAAAGAAGTTTTATTTCTACATTTTTAGATGTTCATGAATTTTATAGTAACTGTACTATCTGTATGTAATTTTTAAAATCAAAAGGTATGGGATTCAATACTTAATTAGATATACAATGGACATATTGGTGTTTAAATGAAGTGGGTTATTTTGTGTGACTGCAAAGTTGAATCTTACATATAATCACAATGCTTTAAGCAGTGCTATCCTTTCTGAAAAAAGTGAGCAAACAAGATTTAAAATGACTGAATGAGGAAAAATATACTTCACATTAAATAAATTATTGAGAATAATTAGACAGTCGTTAGCTTAGAAGGACAGAGTTCATTTAGACCCAGAACTTCATAGGTACTGGCTGAAAATTTATTTACTTGTTGCTTTCATCATTTCTCTTCCAGTGAAGATTATTAATAGTTTTTATTATACAGTATGAGCTTTCTTCCCTTTACTTATCTAGGGTACTTTTCTAATTATTCTCAAAAATTTATTTAATGTGAAGTATATTTTTCCTCATTCAGTCACTTTTAAATCTGTATCACAAACCCACTCTGTCAAAGGTAGGTTTATGAGACAAGATTAAAATACAAACCAGGTTTATTTGTGTTCTCAGATTCACTGTTTTCTAAATTTTGTTGTGAAGAATGAACTTTTATATAGTTGGAATTTGCTTTTTTTCCTTAGATCAATGTGTACCTATCCTGTGTTTTCTTGTAGTAAAATCAGTGTCATGCTAGTAGGAATAAGTCTGAGAGTATTTTCTGAAGTAAGATAAATATTACACTTTATCCATTCCTTTATATCTCTAGATGAAGTAAAGAGAATAATAGTAAAGAACTACAAGTGAAAGAAAGAAAATGAAAGAAGAGAATTTCACCATCTGGAGCTTTTTTTTCCTGGAGGGATTTTCTCAGTATCCAAAGTTAGAGATTGCTCTCTTCATCTTTAGCTTTATAATGTTTGTGATCACCCTCCTGGGTAACAGCATCCTTATTTTAATCATCATACTAGACTCACACCTTCAAACACCCATGTACTTCTTCCTTGGGAACCTCTCTTTCATGGATATCTGTTACACGTCAGCTTCTATTCCTATTTTGTTGGTGAACTTGCTGTCATCTCAGAAAACCATTTTCTTTTCTGGCTGTGCTCTACAGATGTACCTTTCCCTTGCTATGGGATCCACAGAGTGTGTGCTGCTAGCTGTGATGGCCTATGACCGTTACATGGCCATCTGCAACCCCCTGAGATATCCCATCATCATGAACAGGCAGGTCTGTGTACAGATGGCCGCTGTTTCCTGGGTGACTGGCTGTCTGACGGCTCTGCTGGAAAGCACTTTTGCCCTGAAGATGCCCCTTTGTGGGAATCTCATTAATCATTTCACGTGTGAAATTCTGGCAGTGCTAAAATTAGCTTGCATGAGCTCGCTGATCATGGACACGGTCATGCTGGCGGTCAGCATTCTCCTGCTGCCCATTCCCATGGCCTTAATTTGCATCTCTTACATGTTCATCCTTTCTACTATTCTGAGAATCAGCTCTGCAGAGGGGAGAAAGAAGACCTTCTCTACTTGTACTGCACACTTGGCTGTGGTGGCTTTATATTATGGGGCTGCCCTCTCCATGTACCTGAAGCCTTCTTCATCAAACACTCAAGAAATAGACAAAATCATTTCCTTGCTGTATGGAGTGCTCACTCCTATGTTGAACCCCATCATTTACAGTTTAAGAAACAAGGAAGTCAAAGATGCTGTGAAAAAACTGCTGAGCAAAATACAGTTGCATCAAACACATGCTTCTCTTTGATTGGAGCGCTATGGTATTACCAGTACCTCTGGCAGGACTCACCAGAGAAATTCCAAACACCACACAGCCCGTTAGGGCTCTGACTTGAACCTAAGTGCTATCATCTTACAATTGTAGGTGTAAAGTATTGCCCACAACAAGAGCAGGTTGCAATATGTATTTATCAGCATTCCCCGTGTTTTGTGTTTCATGTGAGAAGTTTTGGGCTATTGAGACGTGAAATGTTTGCACCAGGAAGAAATTTTGATAAAATTAGTCAGTGAGCCTTAAAGACAAAAGAAACTTTATATTCTCTTTGCTTAAGTCCTTTTTTGAATGAGGTAGGAACATAGACCAACAAAAGGAATAGTAAAGACTGGCCTTGCTCGTGGAAGTGAGAAAACAAAATCAAACAAAAATTAAGAGACTTGCTAACCACTGCACAGCTGAAGAATTGGGATGACAGCAGTCTCTGAGTTGGCCAGAGTTCATCCTATGGTGTGGCGGTGACTCCTGCACTGCTCTTCTTACTCAGATCTGCTGAATGTCACTCATTTTTCCAAGTCGTGCATCCAGGGATGCACACTAGATCTGTTCGCCTGCCATTCTCGCTTTTCTAAGCACTAGACACAGGTGCAAGCTTATTATCATCTAAGTCACTATACTTCCCGTATGCTAAGAGTTTTTCATGGGTGTTGGTATATTTTTCTTCTTTGGATGATTGAATTCACAAGGATGTTTTTGTACTTTTGATGTTTATAGCAGTCTTTCAGTAAGTAGATTTACCAGTTTAATTAATAAAACATTTACTTCATTTAATAAACAAGTACCATTGTGCCAATTATGAAGAAGAAATAAGGGAGATAAAATAGATGTGCTCTGTAAGCATGTAAAAATTTCAGACAATATTTAAATTAATTGTATGAACTATTTCATTTGTATAGGTATATTGTTTATTTAAAATGCAGATTCTGAGCCCTCATCCCAATAGTCTCATCCAGACAGAGAAGCGATGATTCAAGAGACTAATGAGATCCTCTTTGCTTCCTTTCCTGCTCTAGTCTCCCAGCAGTTGGTCTCTGGGTAGATGAAGTTGTAACGTGCAATACAGAGAAGGGAATCAAAAGAACGGACTTTTTAGCTAAGGAACAAAGCACAGGAACTTTCAGGAGGTAGAAAATGAAAGAGATCATACAGAGGAGGGAAAATCCTGTAGAGTTGCCATGAACATCTAGGCCATCAGCGAGGTTGTACATGCATAGATCTGGACATGAATTCGGTGGGGTAGACTGCATGTATGTCCCAAATATGTCATGTATACAGGGCAGGGCAGGTCTGAATAATTATGCAAAGTTTTTGAAAACCTAGGTGAGATAGGATGGATAGAAACTTAAATTCTGAGCTGAAAAAGATGAATTGATTTATATACAAACATATGCAAATATGCACACGAGCACACACATACGCACACGCACATGCACACACACACACGCACACCCACCCACCATAATTTTCCACTGGACTTTAAGAAGTCCAAGGATCTATATTTTAGATGTCTAGGATGCAATCTAAAAATCATGCAACATATGAAGAATTATGAAAAATCTCAAGATTTTGCAAGGGAAAAAACACATACCAACTTTAACATGGCAAGGATATTGGGATAATAAAAAAATACTTTGCAGCAGAAATTATAATCATGCTGTATATGGGACATTCTCAAAATGAATGAAAAGGTAGAGTATCTCAATATAAATATAGAAGATAAAGAATAATACAAATGAGAATTTTGTTTTACTTGTTTTTTGAGGCAAGGTTTCAATATGTAGTTCAGGCTGGGCTTGAACCACAGTGATCCTCCTGCCTTGACTTCCCAAGTCCTGGGATTATAGGTATGCCACCTTCATGCTTCGCCCTACCAATGGGAATCTTAGAATTTAAAATATATAACTGAAATAAAAATATGCTTGTTGGGCCCATCAGATCCATCAAGGGCTTTTCTTTTTCTTTTAAGGTTTTAAAAAAAATTTTTTTTTTTTTTTTTAGGTTTTTTGAGACAGGGTCTCGCTTTTGTAGTTCAGGCTAGCCCTGAGCTCAGCCTCAAACTCACATCACAGCAATCCTCCTGCTTCTGCCTCCCAAGTGCTGGGATTACCGGCGTGAGCCACCATGCCCAGCACTGTGGTTTGTGGTAATGATTGCTACTCGGGTGGGTCTCCACGCCCAGTATTATTATGTGGTTACCAGGGATCGAACCCGGGCCCTTGTGCTTGCAAGACAGGCTCTGGAACCACTGAGCTATATCCCCAGCCTAAGGTTTTTGAATTTTTGAGACAAGGTCTCGCTTTGTAGTTGATGCTGGCCCTGAGCTCAGCCTCCAACTTACATCACAGCAATCCTCCTGCCTCTGCCTCTTGAGTGCTGGGATTACAGGTGTGAGCCACCACGCCCGGCACTGTGGTATGTGGTACTGATTGCTACTGGGGTGAGTCTCCATGCCCAGTATTGTTATGTGGTTACCGGGGATCAAACCTGGGCCCTTGCGCTTGCAAGACAGTCACTGGAACCACTGAGCTATATCCCTGGCCCAAAGGGCTTTTCTTCTACATGCAGAAGAGAAAAAGCTGAATTTGAAGACTGAGCAACAAAAAGCGTCCAGTTTAAACAACACAAACAAAAAGTGGGGACCTCATTAAATGACTTAGGAATTGTTCTCTCCCTTCCATTTTTGGGAAGGTTTGGTTTTAATTTTTAAAATATTTAGTGGAGCCAGATTTAAAAATATTTACTAGGGGAGCCAGCTGTCCTTGTGAATTACCTTTTGATGTCTCACTCAATATCTGTAGTAGTTATAGGTCAGTACATATTTTCTATTTTTTCTTGAGTAAGAACTAATAGTTTGTGTGTTCTCAGATTGAAAACGAGGAAGTAAAATTATCTCTTGGTAGACGACAAGATGTTATTCATAGAAAATTCTAAACAACTGAAAAGGAAAATAAAAACAAGCTACTAGGATTAATAAATGAATTTAGCAAAGCTATAGAATACAAGAGCAATTAAAAAATGAGAGATATTTCTATACACAGTAGTAAGCAATCTGAATAAGAAATTAAGAAAATTCCATTTATGATAGCAAATGAAAGAAAATATTCAGGAAAAATTTCCTTAAAATTTCAAAGGTACAAGATTTGTACACTAAGATACAAAACTATTGAAATTAAAGAATAGTTTGCTAATTGGACAGATATTCCATACTCATGTACTGGGATATATAACACTGTTAACATACTTATAAGAATATTTATGAAAAACTTAAAAGTGTTAATTTTTCAAAGTGATTAGTGAGATTCATGTCGAATCTCTATTTTTTTCAAAGAAAAAAAGCCCAGGTAAGTTGGAGGAATCACACGTTCTGATTTCAGCACTTACTATGGAGCTATAGAAACTAAAATATCGTGGAGTGGAATAAGCATGGACTTTAGAAGAATGAGATAGAATGGAGAGTCCAGAAATAAAGCCACACGCTTGTTGTTAACTGAGCTTTGAAAAGGGCCCAGAGAGTGTCCAGTCAGGGAAAGAATACTATCTTCAACAGATAACGCTGGGACTCTAGGATATCCAAATGCAAAAGAATGGAGTTGGATTCTTACTTTGTATCACATAATTTTTAACTCAAAATATACCAAGGATCCATATATCAGAGCTAAATCCATAAAACTTAGAAGAAATAGATAAACTTTTATGGACTTGGATAGTACAATGGCATCTCAGATATAACACCAAAAACCCAAGTAAGAATGGAGAAAAATAACGGGTATATGGAACTTTATTAAATTTTTAAAATTTGAAAATCATAGGATATTGTCAAGAAAGTTAAAAGACAACTCCCAGACTGGAATAAAATATTTGGTAATCACAAATCTAATTAAAGCTATTGTGCTAAGAATACAGCAAAAGATAAATTAAGAAGCAGGTATATGAATAGATAATCTCAAAGGACATACACATGTGACCAGTAAGCATATGGAAAAGTACATTATTAGTCAGAGAAATACAATTCAAAACCATAACAAGATACATTTCATACCTACTGGGATGGCCAAGTCAACAAATACAAAATAACAAATGTTGGGAAAGATGAGAAGTTGGAGCTCGTATCTTGCTGAAGTCAAATGATCCACACTGCTATGAAAAAAATTTTACAAGTCTTTATTAAGCACAGATTAATTGGATTAATTAATTAATCCAATTTTGGATTAATAATCCAACAATTCCATTTCTAGATAGATATCTAACAGAATAAAAAATAGATGTTCAGGCCAGTACTTGTACTTGAGAACTTATTATGGCACTCTTCACCAAATGTGGAAACAAAACATTGTTCACCAGCTGATTAAAATGTGCAGTGTCTATAGAGTGAACTATTCTTTAGTCATAAAAAAACAAAATACTGACACATGTTGTACCATGTATGAACCTTGAAACCATATTAAATGCAGTAAATGAGGCACAGAAAGCCATATGTTGTATGATTTTACAAATGCAAATATATCCAGACATGGCACATTCATGGGGATAGAAAACAGATTAGATAGACTGGGAAGATTAAGGAATACGTGACTGCCTATGGGGTAGTGAAATGTTTGGGAACTACATAGTGATTGTAGTTATACAGCTTTGAGTGTGAATTGTTTACCTGAAGATATTTAAAATGGTGGATTCCATGTTGTGTGAATTTTGCTATGTAAGAAAATACTATGACATTAATCAGTCCAAAAGCTTTGAAAAATTAGATGAAAAAAGACAAAATCTCTAGAATATAAATCTTATTTAATTCAATAATAAATAGAATACATGAATCTGTTCTTTAGTACATTAAAATGTTTTCACCGAAAACTCACAAATTTTTACCAAATAGAAACTGTAATCTTGGAAAAACAGTTCCAGGGAATAGAAGTGGGAATATTTCCAAACTCAATTATGAATCTTTCATATAGAAGAGAGTACAAATTTACCCCAAGGTGCCAGCTGAGTCTCACCGAACCTAAATAAACTGTAATTTTTATAGTATCTTTAGGTATGTTTTAGCATCTTATTAAAAACTGACATATCTTGAGTGTGGTGGTACACACTTGTAATCCCAATTATTTGAGAGTCAAGACAAGATGAAGGCAAAGTCAAGGAAATTAGGTAGGCCCTCTCTCATAAAATTAAAAAGGCCTGGGAAAAGGTCAGCAGTAGATTCTTCCCTATTTTTTACAAGATCCTGGGTTTTATCTCTGGCACTGAAGAGATAAAACACTAGGAAATGCATTTCTGAAATGTTCAGGGATGTCAGCTAGATTTGAAAATATGTAGCTAGGTAGTGGCTATAAAATCTAAAAAGAAAAATATGGACCAATTTGAGGAAATAAGGAAAAGGACTATGAACAAGAATTCAAAGTGCTTAAAAACTAATTAATTCACATATACCCAGTAACTTAAAAAATAGGTTGCCAACACATCTCCATAGCAACTTGGAAGGTATAGGAAAGATGCAAGGAGGATTTCTGGGGAGTTAACTGAAAGAATATATGATAGTGAACTAATAATTTTTAACACTGACCTGGGCTATACACAGCTACACACAACATGTGTTTGGAGTAATCTTTCAAATAACAGTCTTCTCTGTTCTGACGTGTTAAATTACATGCATTAAATGCTTTGTAGTTGCTTTAGTTTACTGTAATTGTTGCATTTATTTTTGTTTAATATTGAAAAACAGAAGCAGCACTTCTATTACCTGGAGGCCCCAACCCCCAACCCTAGGCATAAACTGTTATGGCATGTGTTTGGATGTCCCCACAAGCCTCAGGTGGTCACAGGGGGCTGAGTCTGGAGTGTTTGATGCTGGCATGAAGGATAGGATGCTGGGATTAAGGGTGTATGATTATTCAAATTGATTTGGAAGAGTTTTGGGTGTGAATAATGGGAAGGCCCTCCCTGGGTGTAAATTCTACTCTCCCTAAGGGCCTGTAACCTTTTTCTGTCGCAAAAGGGCTGCTGTGCTGTCGTTGCTTGCTGCTTTGCTTGCTGCCTTCTCCCTGCCATGAACTCTTTCTCCTCTTTTATCTCCCTCACTTCCATGCACTCTGCCTTAGAATCGACCACCCGTGAACTGAACCTCTACAAACTATGAACCAAAATAAGCCTTTCCTCTTTTAACTTTGAGTATCGAGTATGTTGTCCCAGTATCAAAAGTAATCAAGACATAGACATTATGCCTCCTAAGACAATGAAATGGTCACTTCACCTCTAGAGGGGCAGCTGGAGCTTCCGTGAAGGAGAAACCCATGCTAGATTGAGTTACATAATCTCATACTAATTGTTTCTGGCCAGAAGAGGTACGGAGCTTATAGAGCAGAAGGCAGTGAATTGATTTAGGGACTGGGGCAGTAATGCAGGAAATAAACAGAGTTCTGCTTAAATTAATTCTGAACACCCAAGGGTTCTGTCCTGAAAGTGGCAGAAATATCACTAAATACAAGACTGCATAATCCGCATTATTTTTGTGTGTGTGTGTATGGACTGTGGGACCTTAGACTTTGTGTGTGGAGGGGTCTTTTTCTGCTATAAAGTGGTAACAATGACTTATGGGCCTTATTATAAATGAATTTTCCTGAGTCTCTCTCTCGGTAATTCTGCTTCTGTAGATCTGGAATGAGATCTTAAAACTGCTGTACACTTTTATAAACTCTCTGGGTGATTTGCCCAGGAAGTTAAAAGGTCACATTCAGGAACACAGTTCTAGAGCAAATTCCACAGTTTCCAGCGGAAATGTTACTTTTGATTACTCTTAGTTCCTTATGAAGCTTCGTGTACTTGTGATATTAAAAGTACAGAAAATTCCTTAAACTCATGTTACTCTTCCTATAACCCTTTTGTGAGTACTTTGAAACATGCTTATCTTTCAGTATTTCACTGTTACTCAAAAGGAGAAATCAGTTTCATTTCCACTTCAAATTCCCCTTGGGAAACTTTGTGAGAAGAAAAGTTCTCTGACAAATTATTCTCAATTATATTTTCACAAGCTGACTCCAAATCTAGCCTACCCGAGTCCCAGGGTGTTTTATTTGACCTCTGTGGGCTTCCACAGTAGCAGGACCTCTCAGTTTCCAAATGGAATCAAGTCCGCTGAAACCCAGTTCCCCTCAGATCGGTGAGGATTAGTTTCTGACTTGTACTTGCCACGGAGGGAATACTGTCAGGGTGAGGAAGGAGGTGCTGCCGAACAAAACGTTAATGACAGTCTTGGTTTGATGTATTTTGTTAACAAAGACGTGCCTTGTGCTATTCGGAGAAGGAAGTCAAGTGTCTGCTTCTCCTACATGGCCATGGGGAATCCGCAGAGGGTGCTGGGGCATCTGGAAAGAGAGGTAAAGGCCTCGGTGTGAGTGCTAGGCAGATACTGCTCTGTAAGCAAAAAGCCCTTTCCAGTAGGACTCCGGCTCTTCCTCTCGCCTTCCACTTCCCTGCCTCCAGTGGACGTGTGGATTAGCCAGGGCAGTATTTGCTTGTATCTTTATCCTCTGTTCCTGTCCTCAGTGGGATGAGAGAAGGGTTTGCATTATTATATCAATTGTCGCACAGTGCCCAGAACAAGTCAGTGATAGTACCCTACAGATCGGCATGAGTCAGAACTATGTCCACAGTATCTACTAATTTCAGATGGAGTGTGCTACCTCGGTAGTAATTACTGTGTGCAGCCTGCTCCACAAGAGGGTGTTCCTAATGTCTTATTGCTGCTGATTATGATTCCAAAGGATTAAATATTACATCAAAATAATTTTCCATTTTCCTTCTAGTATTTATTGTCTTGTAGGAAAAAGTTATTGCTAACTGTGTTATGGTTGAGACATCTCTCCAAAGCCTCACATTTTGAAATGGAGCCCGGCTGGCTGGGTCAGGTCATGGGGCCCAGGACTTGAAAGGTGTATTATGTCTTTTTGGTCCTTGCTTCTCTTGCGGCTTCCTGGTTACTTTCCTCTGAATTGTCTCTGCCATACTTTTTCTGCTTCAACAGGTAGCTATGAACTGACTCTCCTGATACTCCGACTCACTTAAGTTGTGGGTGTCCAGCGTTTTGTCTCAGTGGCAAGAAGGTGAATGATACAGGCTGGAATTTAAACATGGAAAACAGCACTCTAAAATAAGGGGGGCACTGATAAACAGGGGCTATTGCATTGTTACACAAGTATTATTTGTGTATTAGTGCAAGTACATTATTTTTGAAGAAATACTTTCATATTTTAGTTCTTTTGAACTGTACAATCAATTGATAGATCAATTGATAATATGAAACTATTAGTGAAATATGCTGTGGTATTATTCACTTTGACAAACTTCTCATCCCATCTGGCCTAATCTTCAGGGTTAATGCAAGAACTAAAACATTTGCTTACAGCCAAACCTGCCAAGTAATACTAAAACTAGCCTATTTTTTTCAAATGGTGTTTGTCGACTAGCTGCACCAGAAACTTCGGGACATTGTTAGTGAGAAATAATGTTTGATGTATAACTTTCTAGACTTTTCACATGCCAACAATTCTAGTTTTTAACTTAACTGTGAGAATCACCTGGTACTGCAGGCTTTGTTCTCGCCAAATTTATGTTGATCCCTTAACTCCAAGTACCTCAGGATGTGACTGTAATTGAATATAGGATTTTTAATGAGGTGATTCAGTTAAATTCTATTAAATCAAACCCAAAGTTTGGGTTGGATATAATCTGCTCTGACTGGTGTCCATTGAGAAAGAGTAATTAAAACTAATTATACACACAGTGTGAAAACCAGATGACCCCCTTGGTATCTTATAGAGATGCAAGTTAAGCTGTGAGAGCAGCTGATCTAAACCAAGGCAGAGGTGTAACAAGACCTGCCCACCTGGGATGGGGACACTGATCTTGATGCCTCCGAAGCCCCTGAATCTCTGAATTTTCCTGGGCCCTTAGAACTTGAGGAAATAGCCTCCCCACACACTGAATCAGGGCCAATATTCCTTCTTTGCTGGGAAATGCTGCAACTTACAGCAACTTTTGCCCCCTTCAAGGTCTGGGAACACAAGAGCCAACAAAGAGTGTTAAGTCACAATATTACCCAGGAGATGTGTTGGACCTGAAAGACAGGGAGAAGCCATGATCTCAAAGGTTCTGCAAGATCTACCTGGCATGTTCTGGCAGAAGTTGGAAGAAAATATGAGGTTGGCTTCCGCAGGCACCTTACAGGGAATTTGCAGAATGTAAAGCTGAGAAAGGAAGAGTTTATCAATTAGCAAATAGTTGTTCAGAATTGGGGTAAATATAAATCGTGTAAAATTATTACATGTGCAAATGTTTTTGCCTTTTCACATATGACTTTCCTCCAGCTGAAGAAATATAGACCTGCATCATTTTAATTGTCGCACGATATCCCATTATGAGAATATGTCATGACTTTAAGGTTGCTTTGCAAGTCTGAGTGCACAGTGTGTCCTGTCTTGCCTGATTTCATCTTACTAAAAGTCCAGGAATAAATTTTGCACCACTGTTCTCTCCTCTTTCCATGTTGTTTGGATAACATTTGATGATGTCTGCTTTTTTTTTTTTTTTTAACGGCTTTGTTCTTTGTTTAGAATTGCAACATGTTCATTTACTTTAGAGGAACTAAAACAAAGTGTTAATTTTCGGCGATGCTGGTTTTAGTAAAAACAATCCCGAAGGCACAGCAGCTTTAGTAAGATTTATTCATTTAAAACGTAAGATCTTTGTATTGGTTTGGAGATAGCTGAATTCTCTAGCGTTATGCCTTGTGATACAGAGCCTACTTGGTCTACACAAAAGGAAGGGTTAGTTCTAGTCAGACGGAATGTTTCTGCTTCTCATCCACCTTTGGAAAACGGAGTATTGAACATAAAGTGTGGTAGGCCTCATCTAGGCGTCTAAGTGTTTCTAAAGCAGTTCATAGAAGAAGTCTTTTAACTTTTTGAAGATAGAATAGAATAGAATATATTTTGAAGATAGACCAAAATAGAAAGAGAAGCACAAATAATGTGAAGTAGTGAACATAAAGACAGTTATAAAGCATGCACTATGAATCAGATCCGGTAGGATTCTGATGTTAATTTACAGCTAGTGTATAACTACACATGCTTCCCTTATTCTGTCAGGCCTAGCTTTCTCTTCATGAATAATTTATGTATTGCATACAATAGTTTCCTTCGTATAGAAGTCATGATAAAATTTCATGAGATAGAGTACCGACCTAAGAATTCTTCAAAATAGTGAAGTGAATGTGGGTGAACAACAGGGTTCAAAGAAGGGATAACAATTCCCCGTGAACTCTAGGCAAAACAAGAGGAGAGTGAAGCCGCGAGAACGGAAGTACACGGCGGGTGCTTGCTTCAGGAAGTGAAGTTCTGCTCAGCACAGCACTTCGGGGTTGTGAGGCAATGCTGTGCACCTTCTCTTCGGGAGCCACGGCCTCGCTTCCCATGATCCCCCAAGAGCATGAACTTTCCGAGATAAGAAACTTCTGGAAAGAGCTACGATCATGGAAGTGAAGAAGGCTAATTTCCAACTCCAGGGGCATTAGAGGAACAAAAGCACCATCTGTTGCATAGAAAACTGAAGAGCATGAGTGGCCAGAGGTAGTCAAGGCTAGCAGGTTGTCCAAGAGAATTTTGGCGATCGGAACTCTCTCATCTTACGGAACTGAGGGTTGGCACTGATGAAAATGCCTGTTATTATCATCCAAGTTCTTGATATTTCTAGCTGTTATATTCTGGAAGCAATGAGTCTATTTCCTTCATCTTGCTTTTCTCTCCTCTTTCCTTCCAGATGTATATTTGTATCTTGCATTATCATTTTCCATGCACTTTGATATCTTCTTCCGGTCTAACCTTTCAAAATGGCGTATTATTAGTATAAAATAACACAAATATGTTTCTAAAGTAGATATGTTAACCTCAAAAGATAAAAAAATATTTGATAGTTTAAAAGGATAATTGCATCAATGTCTTCTAATTTATGTTCTGATTTATTTTGGTTCTTAAACTCATGGTAATTTTTATAGCCCTCTAGGGGGCACTGTTGAGACAGGAATACTCTCAGCAGTGCTTGCCTGTTTTATATTAATGCTGAATTTGCAACTCCTTTCCTTTATGTCAGTACTGTATTTCACCTTCTGTGCTAACAGTAGGTTATGAAAAAGATGTGTGGATTTGCTTCCACTGCAAAAATATAACGATGACTTAAAGCAGCGCTTGCTGAAAGTTGGAGAGAGAAAAATGCATATTTGTAAAGTAGTATTGTTTTTTTTCTTTTGACATTTTGGGTTATATATTCACATTAGTGATACAGCCAATATACAAACCAAAGTTGTAGCAACCAGAGAAAGAAACAGGATATGACCCCTTTTGTAAGATGCTCATAATATTCCCAAGGAGGTGAAGGAAAACTCATTCATCTGCATTTATTCAGAATGTTCTTTTCTGTTACTTGTCATTTTGGAATGGATTTAACTGCTGCTAAAGAAGTTACAGGAACAACAGCTTCATAGCTAGAAATCATCTGTTTCTTCAAAAAACAAGGTCACCCCGGATCAGCCGTGTGACCTGCCCCACAGTGCCCAGCCCTCTGACCCGAGTCCTGCTGGACAGTGTCTCTTTGGGACAGACAAAGAATTCATGTTCCAAGTACTTCCTGCTTTTTCTCTCAAGTTTTGTGCCTGCTGGGATGAGGATCATTTTCCCTTTTAAATCAGATACTGAAAAGTAGACATCAAAACTCAAATCCATTCAACAAATAATTCAAGTGCAAGTTTGGGATAAAAGAAGCCACAGATATTTCAACAGTATCATGATATGCCACTGCAAAGTATAGAAAACCAATTAGGGTGATTTATGTTTTCTCTCTGGTATGGCTAATGTAGCATTAAAATGGCTTTCAACCTTATTTAAGCTGAACCTCAAAAGGTCCTTGCATTTATTTTGATCTTTGGTGTCAAAAGAATCAACTCTAAGCCTGATTTCCTTTTCCATCTATACTTAATACAATTGTATCATTTTACACATATTTTTGGAATACTGTCTTCAATGATTCTCATTTTAATATACTGATTTAAAACACAAATTATTTATGTAATTGTCCATAAGTGTTTATTTGTAATTCTTTTTTTTTTTTGACTTACTTTGTAGCCTAGGTGAGCCTCAAACAGCAATTCTCCTGCCTCTGCCTCTTGAGTGCTGGGATTACAGATGTGAGCCACCATGCCTGGCATTATTGTATGTGGTTACTGGGGATTGAACTCAGGACCTTGCACTTGCTAGGCAGGTGCTGGAACCACTGAGCTAAATCCCCGACTCTATTTGTAATTCTTGTTGACCAGACATCCACTCACCACTGAAGACTGGATATACCAGGTGTTACGTACCACCCCTGAGTGTCGTTAGCACTGGGTCTGCCTTGGGCAATGTAGTTGATTCTCTCCTTCTCAGATGGACAAAGATAATGTAAGACTTTTACCATAGTGGCATTTTACATATTAATGATACTAAAAGATTGCCACACATTAGTGACACTAAAGTAAAATGGCAGAGTTTGCAAAGTATCCATGGAATCCAGTGTGTTTTCTCTGTGTCTTACTTCAGAAGAGCAGTGATAGAAAACAAATTGTTTCATTGTTCTGTTTTCCCACATCACTCTGAAAAAATATTACACAAATACTGAAAAGAGGGAGGCACATTTGGGGCATTATGGTGTCAAAGAGAAGGTATGCTTACTGTTCAAAACCTACAGTAAATTGAGTTACTTATTTATGTGCTTCAGGTCAGAGTAGTTTTTAATTTTTTGATGGGGGAGGATTGAACAAGAGCCTTGTGTGTACTTGGCGTAGGCTCTACCACTGAGCGAGACCCCAGTGCCTGCCAGAATAGTTTTGTGAATGATTTTAAATCAAAGAGATGAATCAAGTAACAGAAGTACACCCTATATTTTCTTCATGCTTCAGATTCATGCTTAGGAAAAGGTTCTTTAATGAAACTGAAAGGGAAGCAATACTCTCAAAGCCATTTCTGGAAGCAAACATTACCCTGATCCCCAAGCTAGAAAATGACCCAATTAAAAATGAGATCTGTAGACCAATCTCTTTAATGAAGGTAGATGCAAAAATCCTCAATAAGGTACTGGAAACAGACTTCCACAAATCATCAAAAAGATTATAGATTATGATTAAGGCTGATTAATTTCAGGGATGCAGGGATAGTTCAATACATAGAAATCAGTAAGTGTGACATACCACATAAACAGAAGCAAAGGCAAAAAACATAAGAGCACCTCAGTAGATGTAGAAGAAGCATTTAACAAAACCCAACATTCATTCATAATAAAAAAAACCCTGAAGAAAATAGGAATAGAAAGACTTTGTCTCAATCTGATAAAGGCCATCCATGACAAACCAATGTCCAGCATCGTAACATCATACCGCATGGAGAGATGCTGAGATCTTTGCCTTTAAAAATAAGGAACAAGACAAGGACATCTACTATTGCCACTCTTGTTCAATGTAGTTTTTGAAGCCTTAGCAAGATTGATTAGACAAAAGAAATAAATAAAAGGGATTTGGATAGGAAAGGAAGAAGTTAGATTATCTTTATTTGCTGATGACCTGATCCTCTACGTAGCTGACACAAAAAATGTACTGAAATATTCCTAGAATTAATAATCAAATTCAGTAGCATAGCAAGATACAATGTCAACCCTCAAAAGTCAGTAGCATTCCTGTGCACTGATAACAAAGTCACCCAGAGAGAACTTAGGGAAATAATACCTTCCACAATAGCGTCAAGAAAAATGAAATATGTAGCAATTAACCAAAGTAAGGAAGTGAAAGACATCTATAATGAAAATTATAAATTCATCTACAATGAAAAAAGAGATTAAAGAAGGTATCATAAAATGGAAAGATTTCCCCTGATCTTGGATTGGCAGAAAAAATAAAATGACCATTCTTCACAAACTATTATGAAGATTTAAGGTAATCCCAATCAAAATACCAACAGCATTCCTCAAACAAGGAAAAAACAATCCTAAAATGAGTAAGGAAACAGAAGAGACATAGATTAGCAAGAGCAATACTTAGCAACAGGGGCAAGGCAGGAGGCATGACTGTCCCAGACTTCAAGTTATATTACAAAGCTATGATAATAAAAACAGCACAATATTATCCCAAACCAAAAGCAAAAAACAAAACAAAACCAAAAAACCAAACAGAAAACAGGCTTGTGTATCAGTGGTACAGAACAGAGGTGCATAAACAACTCCAGGCCCACTCTGCTACCTTAGCTTTTTTGTTGTTGTTGTTGTTGTGTTTGGGTTTTTTTGGAGACAGGGTCTTGCTTTATAGTTCAGGCTGGCCCTGAGCTCAGCCTCAAACTCACATCACAGCAATCCTCCTGCCTCTGCCTCCTGAGTGCTGGCATTACAGGCGTGAGCCACCACTCAGGGTGCCGGAACCACTGAGCTAAATCTCCGGCCCTCTGCTTCCTTAAGCTTTGACAGTAGGATCAGATACTTCAGAGGAAAGATAGTGCCTTTAGCACATGTTGCTGGGAAACTGCATATCCACATGCTGGAGATAAAACCTGGACTCATATTTCTCACTATGTGCTAAACTAAAATAAAAATGTACCAAAGATCACAGTGTCACTGGAGAAACTTAGCTTTACGTAAAGTCATTGTAGAAATGTGTGTGAAGAGTACTTGCATCATTGTAAGATGGTTTTTTCCAGTTATTTAAAAAATGGTCCAAGAAGGGTGAGAGCTCATTGTATTTGCTATTTGGTTTTCAGCCTCTTTCAGAGTCTCTGGCTTGTGATACTAAATGGCTACCTACAGCTGATTTAACAGTTGTAACTTCAGGCTGTCAGAGCTGATTTCTTTGAGTGAAGGCTGCTGTACTGCTCTTTTTCCAACAAATACAGAGGCTAATTATTTTCGTGTGAAGCAGACAAAGATTCCTTTTGAAACGTGTAGTCTGAGCAGCAAACACTGGGCCCATTGTCTCTGAAACAATAAGTGCCACATTCGGTCTTTAGAAATGGGCACTGATTTGCTTGTATTCGGGAACCATATAAATTTTACACATCTAGAAAAGAGATGCGAGCTGGGCTTCCGTAGTGCCGTGTGTATGAGTGTGGCTGAACGACGGGGCCCGCACAGTCCTGTACCCGAGCAGCATATTCCACTCAACGCCCCACTGCATTGTTCAACATGAATTATTTATTGTTTCTATCGAACTAAACTCCGTAACTGTGTAGCAAAGTCGGAAGGATTCCAGAACGGGTTTAGTTTTGTCTGTGAGGACATAGAATGGGATGTGTCTGTTGTACACATGCAGGATGTTGTGTATTATTTAATGTTAGGGAGGTTTTTTGGTGTTAGTTTCCCCAGAAACAGATATTGAATTGAGGATTTATATGCAAATAATGTTACAGAATTGCTCCCATGAGAGACAGGGAAAGTATAAGAGACGAAGAGCCCCGCAAGACAAAAAACCAAGGCAGGGTGTCATTTCAGGCGCACTTTGGCCTCAGCTACCCCATGTGGAGATTAAGTGACAACCTGAGTCCAAGAATCTTAACTCTGTGAGCTGCCGGGGGCTGGGGGTGGGGGGCTGCAAACTCTTAGATAATTTTAAGTGACTGCCGGGGGATAGCGCAGCCTCTGTGGTTGGGGGCAGTCTTCTGAAGGTTTGTCGGAGATACAGGTCTGTGATGCCCAAGCACAGAAAAGCTTGGGGTGGGCCGGGGAGTTAGCTCAGTGGTTCCGGCGCCTGTTTTGCAAGCACAAGGACGCAGGTTCGATCCCCGGTAACCACATACAATACTGGGCTGGAGACTCACGCCCACCAGCAATCAGTACCACATACCACAGTGCTGGGCGTGGTGGCTCACGCCTGTAATCCCAGCACTCGGGAGGCAGAGGCAGGAGGATTGCTGTGATGTGAGTTGGAGGCTGAGCTCAGGGCCAGCCTGAACCACAAAGCGAGACCCTGCCTCAAACAACAACAACAACAACAAAAAAGCTTGGGGTGCAGTGAGTTAGAGGCAAAGAAAAGGCAGGAGAGCTTCAAGGGGGTCCCAGTCCAGTCCCAGAAATTGTTCGTTACAGGAATTCTTGATGAACTCTAACTGAAGTATTCTCACGAATGAAAACTTTTATTTAATGATTTGGACATTCTTTCTTTCCTTTTCTCACCCAGACTGGCCTCAACTTCTGGGGCTGAAGTGATCCCCAGCTTCTTGTAGGTGGATGGATGCCTGGCAATGTTTTCTTTGTTGGAAAGAATTGTGAATAGGCAAACAGTTCTGCTCAGATGTTCATTCTGTCCAGGGCTGTGAGACAGGAAATCTTACTTCTTCGCATTTCTCAAACACACCAGATGCACCTCTGTCTCAGAGGCTGTGTACTGGTTGCTTTCTCTCCTGCTGAGGCGTCTCTCCACAGATGAGTTCTGCTAAGTGGAGGTAGAAACAGAACTGATTGCTTCACCCTGCTCCAGTCTTACTGTCCTGACCGGACGCTTTATTTATACGCAAAGAATATTACAGAATTGCTCTTCTCGGGAGGCAGTATTCAGTGCACAGCATCTTCAAAAAATATTCCTGCCTCGACTTATTTCAACAGAACTGGATCAAAACTTCCAGTAACTTTCAGTTTCTAACAAAAACATGAACTGTTTTACACAATCAGTGTTTGTGCGGAACGTGAGGTTTGTCCGTGATTTTACCACTTTGCTCTCCGTCCCTCGCTGCATCTCAGTTCCTCCACGAGGGCTCATTTTCCGAACATCGTTGACCACAGTGCTGACCCATGTGGAGCGCGAGTCACGTGGCACTGAGCGCTCAGAATACTGCTAGTCCGGACTGCAGTCTGCTGTACTGACTTCAAAGACAGTACAAAAATGAAAACTATCTCATTTACATTAGTGGTTTTTATATCGATTACATGATGAAATGATCATATTTTGGATATACTGTATTAGGTTAATAGAATATTATTAAAATTTAAGTAGGTGAGGTTTGTTTTTTCTTTTAAAAGTGTGACCACTAGAATATTTACATTTACATATCGTTGCTCATATTATATTTCTATCGGATGAGTCTCTTTGAAATTTTCTTTAATGAGATGATGGTGCCAACTATCAGTTTTCCTTTTGTCTAACAGCATCTTTATTTTATATTTGCTCTCAAGTCTTTTTTTTTTTTTTTTTTTTTTTTTTTAGGTTTTTGGAGACAGGGTCTCGCTTTTTGTGGTTCAGGCTGGCCCTGAGCTCAGCCTCAAACTCACATCACAATCCTCCTGCCTCTGCCTCCCGAGTGCTGGGATGACAGGCGTGAGCCACCACGCCCGGCACTGTGATATGTGATACTGGTTGCTGCTGGGTGTGGGTCTCCACACCCAGTATTGTTATGTGGTTACCGGGGAATCGAACCCGGGCCCTTGCGCTTGCAAGACAGGTGCCGGAACCATTGAGCCAACTCCCCGGCCCTGCTCTCAAATCTTTTATCAGTGTTGGAGATGAACCCAGGGTTTCATGTGTGCTGGACAAGTACTGCACCGTGAAATTCTACTCTAAGCCTGTGGAAATGGATCTACTGTATGTGATTGAATTATTTTTTCTCATCGTACGAAGAGTATTATCTTACTGTTTCTCTCTCCCTTTCTGCTGTGAAGACATCGGTTAACACTGTCACTCACCTAACACTAATTTATCTTTTTCACTCTGGCTCCTGTTTGCAAAAATCTTCTGGTCTTTAATATTCAGATCTTTAATTGTGATGAATCTAGGAATGACCTTATTACTTTGCATTCTATTTGATATTCACTGTAACTGTGTATTGATCTCTTCTACACAGCTCTGAGCTGTTATTAGGCACTATTTGCTCAGATATTACGTCTTTCCCAATCTCTTCCTCCCCTCCTCTGGAACTCTAATTACACAGGTGTTAGACTCTTACTTTATCTTCTGTCTTAAATTCTTCTTCATGTTTTCCATCTTTCGGTCTCTCTTGGGACTGTACTAATTATTCATAATTATATAACATTTCCCACTCTCTTAATCTGTGTACAATCTGGTTTAGTTCCTTCATGGAATTTGTCTCATTTCCATAATTGTACTTTGCTACTAGAAACACAATTTATTTCTTTTTAAAGAGCTGCTTATTTTTATTTTAATACATTTGAAACACTTTATTTTCAGGAGAATTTTTATACTTTGGGAGAACTTTTATGCTTTAATAATCCCAGCATTGATTTGATTGTCTGTTAGTGCAGGCTTTCTTTTGTAGTAGCAACTTCCTTGCTCGTTTGTGATTTTTGTTTTTTACCATGAGCTTCTTGTGATTCTTGGAAAGGCTGGAATTCTTTGAGGCCTGTGTTCAGATTTGCTTAATTAAAAAGACTGCACATTTGCTTCTTCTAGAAGCCCAGGGACCCTGACAACCCAGCGAACAACATTAAATTCTCAGCCTCAGTTCTGCTGGAAGATCCCATTAGTGAAACTTGCAGACTTGTTGGACAGTCAGTTTATGGAATGGATTTCTTCAGCTTCTTCCTTTAACTCTGAGATGTTAAACAGGCAACTTTCCCCATGTTCCCTTGTTGTGTGAAGTGAGTTTGGCTCTGCTTATCTTACACTGATGTCCGTCAGGTTCTTTGGGAAAGTAATTGTGATTGGACAGGGAGACTCCCATGAGTTTGTCCTTCTGAGGTGAGCTTTGTCCTGTGCAACCTGTCAGCCTGAGAAAACAGAAACTGTACTGGTTGTATTTTCGTTGCTCTGACCAAATACATGAGAAAGTCAGCTTAGGGGAAGAAAAGGCTAAACTTTATGGCTCATGGTTCTGGAGGTTTTCATGGTAATTACTGATTTTAGGCTCTGTTGATTTTAGGCCAATGACGAGGCTGAAACATTGTGGTACTGAGGTATTGCCGAGAGAAACAGCTTGCTTCACTGTAACCAGGAACCCAGCAAGCAGAGAGAGAGGGAGAGGAAGAGGGAGAGGAAGAGAGAGAGAAGTAGAAGGAGAGAGAGAGAGAAACAGACAGACAGAGCAGTGACTCCATTATACTCCTCCAGGGGTCTACTTCCTCCAACTAGACCCCACCTCCTAGTAGCCTGTTTGGCTATGAACTCATCAGTGCAGTGGTCTGTTGAAGAGGTCAGGGCCATAGTGACCTCGTCACTTCTCTGGACTCCCCCTTGGAGCACTCTGCAGAGGGGATCACCCCTCAGTACATGAGTCTTCGGGGACACTCCACAGTTAAACCATAAAAGAAGTCTATGGACATCTCAGCACAGAAAGGACTAAAGAACCAAGCCCTCAAAACAAATCTCTCCACTTAACCCTTTAGATTGTATTTTGCCGTTCTTCTCTTTAGTTTTTGCTTTCAGTGGATGATCTATTGTCTTATCAGTTTATGAGTATTTAAAATAAGTTTTTTTCAAAGAAGTATATTTTATAAAGCATTTCTAGTCATTTTCATGAAGAGAGTCAATCATCGATTTTAGTTGGTCAGAGTACTATGAATGACAGTGTTATACTTGCTTTGAGTAAAATTTGCAACAAGTTGAGTAGTTATTTTCCTTGTCATGTTGTCTATACTGACACTGGGGCCTTTATATTTTGATCTGAATCCTCTTTCAGCTACTTCCAGGCATGGAATGTAATTCAGGACATTTCTATGAAAGGTTAGTTTGTGGTATTCTTGCTGTATACTTACATGAGGCATATTTATTGCTTTTGTTTGTGGGAAAAGTTGACTGATTTAAAATTTTGGTTCTCTAAGTTTTTTTTTTTCTTTGCTCAAAATCTTGTAGACATACCTCTGTTTTCTTCTGGTATTTATACAAGTTTTGAAGACTCAGGCAAGATTTAGTGTATTCCTTTCTAGGTAAAATTTTCTTTTTCTTACATCTTGCAGTATTTTTGTTCATCCACACAATTGAAATAGTTTGCCCTTTCATGTCTAAGAATGGTTTCTACTTAAATAACTTTTCTTGGAACACAATGAACCTTGATTTTTTTATAGATTCTGGACTTCTATTTATTTTTTTTCCCAAAAATTGCTGCTCCTGCTCCTTTTTTGGCTTTCTGCTTTTGAGTCTGACTTTTTAATAAAAAAATAACTACAATTCATTGGTTGTTTTTATTCTTTGTTCTTAAGATTGTTTTTCTCCTGTCCAAATTTTATTCTAATTTCCTCTTGGTGAAACGACAGCTTCTCAAGTTTGTCTTCTATATTATTATTCCAGTTTTATTCAGTATTACTTTGGCTTTTTACCAACTTTAATGGAGATTTTTAAATCCTTTTTTCTTTTGTTGCTGAGGATTTAACTGAGGGTCTTGTGCAAGCATACTAAACTCATACTCTACCACCACTGAACTACATCCCCAGGCTGATAAAGATTTTAATTTGGTATGATATACTGAGTTGTCTTATACTTTTTATTGTTACAGCTAGTATCTTCTGTAGCTCTTTCTTCATTTAACCATATTTCTTATCAAAATTTTCCATTTTTGTTTTATGAAGCTACATCTTATTATATCTTTGGGAATATCAGACAACTAGTTGCCAGAATGTTAATTCTGATTCTTTGCAAATAATTTAAATTGTTTTTTTTTTCTGTTTGAATCTACTTTCGCTCCAAGTTTTCATGTTTTATGTTTATCTGCTTTCTTTGTTTAAATGTTTTTCACTAATTCTGCAATGATTTATTCATTTAATTTTGAATACTTACACCTATCTAGGCATGGTATGATTACAAACCAGGGTAGAGTTTATCTCTATATCTATCTATATGTCTGGTATGTAAATACTTTGGATTCTTTTAACAGAAGTGTTTTCAAAATGTGGTCTGCAGATGCCGGGATTTCTGGAAAGGTACGTTGAGCCAGATCCGAGACCAAAAATGACCACAAGCCACCTCTCTGCTTCCTTCACTAATGAAGACAGAGATGTTCTCTTCACTGAAATTTCAATCCATTCAATCACTATCACACAATAGGCAATGCTGTGATGGAAACTTCCTTTCTTAATGAGACTGGATGTTCCTTAAGGTTAGTCTTCCAACGTGAGGCTTTAGTCACACCAATACCCACCATCTCTCCACCATAGGCATGCTCGAGTCATCTGCCCTTCTCCCTAACAGTCCATTGCATGGCCTTAGCAGAAATTATTAACCTCCGTGTGCATTTAGGAGAGGAATAGATGTATTTTAAGGAATATAAACCAAAAGAGACAAAATGTTATCAGACTCTAAGCTGACCCACTCATTATCTGAGTGGGGATACAGGTCATATTTTATTTTGTCTGTGCACTTCATGATAGCGAGCTAATTTTTGTTGGTAATTTATATCTACTTCCAGTTATTAGGGAATTTGCCCCTCCTGTAAGTTCTTGTGGGCAGTTATGAACCCACTGTTTTCATTTGGGATCTATTTTTTTTTTCAGTTCTCATAATTGTTAGAACTCTAATATAATGAAACAGTGAAGTTTCCAAAAAGCGACTAACCCAATCTAAGTTGTTACTCATACAAGAGAAAAATTATTTTAAGAAACATCTTAAACAGCTAATACTTTCCTTCAAACAAATTCTAATGTAAAAGTTTGATGTATAAAGCAGGTAAAAGTAGAACATGATTATTTTGCACAATGATTACATTCATCATGAACAATTCTTGTATGTACATACCTTAATTCTTTTTATGTTCCCTACCCATTCCTTCTCTCCCAGATGTATTTTTCTCTACCCTCCTTCCCTACCTCCATCTCTATTTTTTGTATTTTATATCTTTTAATTTTGTCTTTATTTATGTTTGGGGGTTTTCATATAAGAGAAACTAAGATATTTTTTCTTCCATATCCTTGCTGGGATTTGTTATCTGAGTTTTGGGTGTTAGCCATTCTTTTTGGAGCAAGATGAAATTTCACTGTTATTTTAATTGCATTTCTCTAGTGGCCAGAGATGTTGAACTTTTTCATGTATTTATTAGCTGTTTGTACTTTTTCTTCTGACATATGTCTGTTTGTTTCAGCTGCCCATTTTTTGACTAGGTCTTTCCTTTGGGAAGTGTGTCTAATTTTTTGGTTCTTTATATATTGTAGGTATTAGTCCTCTCTCCGAGGAATAGCTGGCAAAACTTCCCATTGTGTAGGCTGTCTCTTCACTTGTTGGTTGACTGTTTCTCTGCCATGCTGAAGCTTTTTACCTTGATGGGGTCTAGGTGTTATCTCTTGTGCAACTGGGGTTCTGTGGAGAAAGTCCTTGCCCATGCCCGTGTTCTCAAGACTTTTACCTCTTTCATTTTCCAGTGGATTCAGTGTTTCTGTTCTAATATTTAGATCTTTGATGTACTTTGATTTTTGTTTAATAAATGGTGAGAGATAGGGGTCTAGATTCAGTCTTCTGCTTGTGCACAGCCAGCTTGCCCCAGTGTTGTTTTAAAAGAGGCTGTGTTTACTGCAGTGTGTTTTTGCTCATTTGTCTAAGGTCAGAGAGCTGAATGTGACTGGAGTCACACAGAGCTATTCTTCTACTGACCCTATATCTGTATTGCTGTTCTACCTGCCTTGCTCCTATTCCTCAGGGTTTCTTTTGTTATTCTTGGCTTCTTCTGTGATAAATACCGTATCTTTTTTTTTTGGTATGAGAAACTGAAGATATAAATGAGTTCTAGTGTGAGTGATAGATACTATGAAATAGAAAATATTCAAATGGTAAAGGGAAATTAGGGTAAATAATATAAGGGAAAAATATAATGTTAAAAAAAGAAGCAAAACATGTATATAGAGGGAAAGAGTGGGCAGGGAAATGGGAAAAATGAGAAATAAGTTGTGTCATATACTGGTACAAATTTTCAATATTGATTGTGATCACAATGTGTATATAAAATGCACCAATAAAATCAATTATTTAAAAAAAAGAATTTTAGGATTGTTTTTATTAGTTCTGTGTGCAGTGCTGTTGATATTTTGTTTGGAATTGTGTTAAGTCTGTATATTACGGGCTGGGGATTTAGTTCAGTGGTTCTGGCACTTACTATGCAAGTGCAAGGGCCCGGGTTTGATTCCCCGGTAATCACATACCATACTGGGTGTGGAGACTCACACCCAGCAGCAACCAGTACCACATACCACAGTGCCGGGCGTGGTGGCTCATGCCTGTAATCCCAGCACTCAGGAGGCAGAGGCAGGAGGATTGCTGTGATGTGAGTTTGAGGCTGAGCTCAGGGCCAGCTTGAAGTACAAAGCGAGACCCTGTCTCAAAAAAAAAAAAAAAAAAAGTCTGTATATTAAGTTTAAAAATATGGCCATTTTGACTATGTTGGTTTTGCCTATCTAGGAAAGATTTCTGAAGTACTGTTTGATTTTCTTTTTCAGGGTATTGTAGTTTTCCTAATAGAAACCTTTCACTTCCTTGCTTATGTTAATTCCTAAATATTTAATTTTTCCTAATGCTATTTTGAAAAATCATTATTTCCCAATTTCTTTCTTATTCTCAGGCTTAGTACTGATTTTGAGTGTCTCAAGTTTTTGGTCTTCAGTGCTCAGGATCATGTCATCTGCAAATAATGACACTTTGATTCTTCCTTACTTATATGGACCTTTTGTTTCTTTATGTTGCCTGACTTCCTGGGTAATGCTTCAAGAACTAGACTGAACAGAAGTGGTGACAGTGGACATCTTTTCATCCATTCTGATTTTAGAGGCAAAGCTTTCTACTTGCTGTGTAATTGCTGTTAGCAGCTAGTTTTTCTTAAATTGCTTTTATCAGATGGAAAACAAGTTCTTTTGGACCTATTTTCCTCAGGGTTTGTATCATAAATGGTGGATTTTGCCAAAAGTCTTTTCTATGTTATCTGAGATGATCATATTATTTGTGTCCTTGGTACGGTTTATGTGATTAATGACACTTACTGCTGTGCATATGTGGGGCCACTCCTACATCCCTAGGACGAATCCTATTTGGTCACGATTAGTGATCTTTTTGGTGATTTGCTTTATCCTGTTTGGTGGTATACTCTGAAGAATTTTTGCATCAGTAGTCGTTAAAGAGATTGGTCTGTAGTTTTGGTTTTGGAATCTGAGTAATACTGGCTTGCAGGGATGATTTTGGAAGTACTCCTTTACTTGTGATTTCTCTAGAGGTTTTTTTTTTTTTTTTTTTTTTTGAGACGGGGTCTTGCTTTGTAGTTTAGGCTGGCCCTGAGCTCAGCCTCAAACTCACATCACAGAAATCCTCCTGCCTCTGCCTCCTGAGTGCTGGAATTACAGGCATTAGCCACCATGCCTGGCACTGTGGTATGTGGTGCTGATCGCTGTTGGATGTGAGTCTCCACGCCCAGTGCGGTATGTGGTTACCGGGGAATCAAACCCGGGCCCTTGTGATTGCAAGACAGGTGCTGGCACCACTGAGCTAACTCTTGGCGCCAGATGTCTCTAAAGATTTTAAGGAGTACTGGCATTAAATTTTCTCTAACGTTCTTGTAGAATTTTGGAGTGAATCCACTAGGGTCTGGGGTTTTCTTAGTTGATAGCTATTTTATTCTTACTTTTTCTTTTTCTCTTTTTTGTGACAGGGTCTCGCTTTGTGGTTCAGGCTGGCCCTGAGCTTAGCCTCAAACTCACATCACAGCAATCCTCCTGCCTCTGCCTCCCGAGTGCTGGGATTACAGGCATGAGCCACCACGCCCGGCACTGTGGTATGTGGTACTGGTTGCTGCTGGGAGTGAGTCTCCACACCAGTATGGTATGTGGTTACCGGGGATCGCACCTGAGTCCTTGCGCTTGCAAGACAGGCGCCGGAACCACTGAGCTAACTCCCTGTCCCAATTGTTATATATTTTTTAAAAAATTGTTCCCTTAACCAATGTGTAGTGGCCTTCGTTGCTTCTTCTGATTAAGTTTTGGTCTCACATCCACTTTTTCTGAAATTAGGATAGCTACTCCTGCTTTTTTTCTAAGTTGTTGTTATGTAGAATGTTTTTTTATCTTTCGATTTTTCAATCTGTGTATTTATTTTTGGATTAAGTATCTTTCTTGCAGACTGTATATTGTTGAGTTTTGATTCTTGATCCATTCTGTTAATCTGCTTCTGGTTGGGGAATTGGTCCCATTCACATTCAGAATTCTTACTAAAAGCTGTTGACTTATTCCTGTCACTGCATTTTCCTGTCGTGATTCTCACCTCTGTCCTTTTTTACTTACTCCTCATTCTGCCAGGTATATTAATTCTAGATTTTTTTAGATTCTAGATTGGCATCATTGGGCCTTTTAGAGTATCCCTGAGAATTTTTATAGTGCTGGTTAGATATTTATGAATTTTTTGAGATGCTCTTTGTCAGAGAAGTACCTTATTTCTCCATCAACTTTGCAAGATGTATACATCTGATTTGGAAGTTGTTGTCTTTTAGGGCTTGAAGCACTCCCCTCCGAACTCTCCTGGCCTTTAAGGTGTGGACTGAGAAGACTGCTGTAATTCTAATGGGCTCTCCTTTCTAATCGATTCATTGTTTTTAGCTAACAGCTTTTAAGAATTGGTCCTCGTATTAGATTTCAGACATGTTGATTCAGATGTGACATGGAGAGATTCTCTTTTGATCATGGCTATTTGGGGTTCTATCTTTCTCGTTTATCTGTATGTTTAATTATTTCTGAGTACTTGGAAAGTTTTCTGCAAACAGGTTTTAAATACCTTTTATATTGTCTTCTGATTTTTCACTTATTCAGATTAATCTCAGATTAGTCTTCTTTAAACTGCCTAACAGCTGGTGAGTTAACTTTTCATGTTTTGTTGTTGCTTCTAAGGTATCTGTGAGTAACTGATATTTGAAAGCATTCCTATTTTCTAATTCTGATATTCTGTCACTTCTGTGACCCATACTGTCAATACTGTTTTTAATCTCCCAGAATTCTACTTGGAATCTTTTCATGGTTTGCATGTTTTGTACAATCTTGTTTAGCTCAGTTAGCTTTATATTAGTGTCTCCAGTAAGCTCCCTAATTGTTTTGTTTATTTTCTCCACTATCTGACCAGTTATGTTTTCCATGAGCCTGCTGAGCACCTTGGTGATCTGTTTTTTAATCTGTTATCTTTTCAAATAATTTCATCCTTTGGATGTTGTTTTCTTTCTCTTTGATGCTCCATGGATTGGCTTTGAGGAGCTGGGACTTTAGGGAAGCATTTTTTTTGGCCTTATCTTCTCATGTTTCTGTTATTTTTGTTTGTTTTGTTTTGTGCTTGGAGGAAGGGAAGTTAAGTCAGTGGTAATCACACATGCTTTGTTTTGTGCTTGGGTATGTGGTCACTTAACAGACTTTGTTGCTAGTATTAAGATTGCTTCTGGTAGTCAGTTAGGCACTCAGGGAATGGGTTACTCTAATCCTTTGCCCCCGTCCCAAGATCTGATCAGCTCTGTTCAAATGGGAGGGGAGATAGAGTGTTAACTGCTCCAATTCCCAGGCCTCCGGGAATGGACCTCCGAATTTATAATGTCTTCAAGGTAATCTGGCTATTGGCATTCAGAGAAAACATGCCAATAGTAATAACTATGTGATTCTCACACTATTGAGTAAATCAACAACAGTAACAATGTCCAAGCCAAACTGGATATTGATATACGGTAAGAACCAACAATATACCACCCTTAATCTTTGTTTAAATCATGAAATAGGTACATTTTATATACATGTTGTGATCACACTCAACATTGACAATTTGTAAGAGTATATGACTTGACTTGATTCTCATTTTTCTCCCAATCTGCTACCAACCCTACAACCTCCCACCCCCTATATACATAAGCTTTGTTTCCCTTTTTTACCATCACAATTTTTCTTTCCCCTTTTTACTTATCCCTATCCCCATTTCCTTTTGAATATTTTCTTTTTTTTTTTAAGGTTTTTTTGAGACAGGGTCTCGCTTTGTGGTTCAGACTGGCCCTGAGCTCAGCCTCCAACTCACATCACAGCGATCCTCCTGCCTCTGCCTCCTGAGTGCTGGGATTACAGGCGTGAGCCACCATGCCTGGCACTGTGGTATGTGGTACTGGTTGCTGCTGGGCATGAGTCTCCACGCCCAGCATTGTATGTGGTTACCGGGGATTGAACCCTGGTCTTTGAGCTTGCAAGACAGGTGCCGGAACCACTGAGCTAACTCCCCGGCCCTCCTTTTGAATATTTTCTATTTTACAATATCTAACATACATTCTAGAACTTATTTACATTTTCAGTTTTATCTTAGAAAGTAAACCTACAATTATGGTGTAAAACCTGAGACAAATGAAATATTAACATACAGCAAATATGTACTAAATGTGATCATTCTATCTCCACTAAGAGTAGAAAACTAATTCAATAGTAGTAATGTAGAGTTAACTAATTGTCTAAAAATTAATAAAGCTTAATGGGTATGCTACCAAAGACATAGAAAGTAGCAGTTGGGAGAATACAGAAAGAAAAATTTGGAAAATTGATAGGAGATGAGAAAGAGGAGAGAAATATAAGACTAAGGATCTTTTTAGAGCATAGAAGAATATCTATAGAATTGGGTAAAGGCAAGAGAAAAAAGTTAATGAGAAATAGAAAGTAAAAGAAAAAAGAGAACAAACAATATAAAGAATAAAAATAGAAAAGTTGAAAGGAAAAAGAAAAAAGAAGCAATAAAAAGTAGAAAAAAAGAAAGAAAATGAGTTCAACTAGAGAAGAATATTTTTTCTCTGTGATTTTGAAGGAGTGATTGATTTCCTTCTAGGATTCACAGTTTTGGCATCCAGCAAGTCTTGGATTTTTTTCTGCCCAGTCTAATGGTCCTGGGGTTTTAAAAGTGTGTTCCCTATTCCAGAGGCCCCTTTGTTCACCTCAGGCTGTGGCAATGTCCACGCTGAGTTATGGTGGATAGGGAAGGCTTTCCCACTTCATATCTGTGCTGGATATAAGGAGCAAAGCAAGGGTTCAAGTAATGCTGGCGTGCACTTCCAGACCCAGCTCAAGACGGGCCTGGCTCCTCACTGCAAGAAGTGAGGCTGGTGTCCTTTCCTGCCTGAGTGTCATCTTCTCAGAGAATTTTTTTGTACATTCCCTTCCATGGCTATCTCCTGTGGTTGCCTTTCATCCTGTCACTGTGGGATGGTGCTCCAGAGAACCTTAAATTATTTTAATTTATGTTTTAATTATTCTGAGTCCTAGATTTAATAATCAACTTCTTTCCAAAATGGCTCCAATCAGGCACTCTCTGGTGATGTGGTGGATACTCATGCTTGAAAATCTCTGTGGCTGTTGTCCAATATGTAGAAGGAGCCCCCTTGCAGTAAAACCCCATTCGGTTTTTGAAGTTCAGAAAGGCCATGGCTCCACTGTCCTTTCTCCTTAGATCTCTCAGCCATGAGAGCTTACCTTCCCTTGGGGAGCCTACTTCCTCTTTCTTTTAGTCATGAGAGCCAAGAACAGAAAGTGCCCAAATTATTTCATTCTTTTCTTTGCATTATGGACCAATTTTACAACTTCTCTGTAGCTTCTAATTTTTCCCGGAAGTTTTGTTCTTATTCCTAGCAATCTACTTATTTTCTTCAACAATTTGTTATTTGGCAGTGTCTGGATTCTGGATTTTAGAGAGGTTAAATTTTGCAACTGATCACCACTCTGCCATTTTCATTCTTTGGTTCATTTGGTTGAAATGAAAACACACACAGCTTCTCTTTAACTCTCCCTGTTTTTCTTTTTCCTCCCTAGCTTGTATTTTATTTTATAGATAATGACATATTATTCTCTTATATAAGTAATAACACGCTATTATCTTGTATAGTCATGTTTTTGTTTGAAAACCTTCCCTCTCTGGGCAAAAGGTTGAAGTTTAAAAGGGGAATGAATAATTTAACAGAAGAATTTAAATTTATATATATTTACGTGCATATGTTGGGGTACTATTTATCTTTGGACAGTTTATGAATGCTAAGATTTGTTATTCCGAAGTAGCAGAAAGTGTACTTGTGGAGCCCGGAAGTAGGGGAGTGAATATAACTCAAAGTTCCTGTCAAGGTGTACCAGAACTTTTAAAAAGAAGGTCCTGGCCCCTGCCCTGATGCACACCAAAGCTTCCCATTTGAAGTAGGTGAGGTAAAGGGGTAAAAAGAGAAGTAGACTTTCCTTTTTGGAACATTTGACTTCTTTACTGAAGAAGAACTGGGAATGTATTAAGCCAGAAAGGTCCTCTGTCTCTAAGGATGTATTTTTCATAAGAAGGATTATGAGGCTTCCTCATGTGAAAAACCTGCTATCTCAGATGGGAATCCTGTTTCTTGTGCAATTGGGGTGTTGTTCAGGAAGTCCTTGCTATGCCTCTATGTTTAAGAGTTGTACCTATTTTATCTTCCAGCAGGTTGTCTCTGTTTTAAGATTTAGACCTTTCATTCATTTTGATTTTAGTTTGGTACATGGTGAGAGATATAGATCTAAATTCAATATTTTGTGTGTTGGTAGCCAGTTGTCTTTTGCGTTTTGTCACTTTTATTTTTGCTCTGAGTTTTATTATTTGTTTCTTTCGATCAATGGTGGATTGTGCTTATTCTTATTTTTGTAGTTCCTTGCATTGTGGCATTACTCTATTTATTTAAAGTGTTTGTATTTTATTTTATATCAGCATTGCTTTCTCTGTCTACTATAGATTTTGGCATGTTCTTAATTTTCATTTATTTAGTACATTTTAAAATTTCTGTTTGTTTTGCTCATTGACCTGTAAGTCAGTTAAGAGAAAGTTGTCTAATTTTTGTGTACTGTATAATACCTAAAGCCCTTCTTGTTCTTTATTTCTACTTTTATTCAATTGTTATCTGAGGAGACGTGTGCTGTTATTTCAGTTGTTTGTGACCTAACATATGGTCTGTTATGGAGAATGTTCCATGTACTGATGAGAAGAATGTATATTCTGTAGGTGTTGGATAAAATCTGCAACGTCTGTTAAGTCCATTTGGTCTGTAGTATCATTTAACTCTGATTTTTTTGATGATCCTTTGTCTGGATGATCTGTCCACTGTCTCAAGTGCAATGCTGAAGTCCCTAAGATATAAGAACCTCTCATGCTTGCTTTCTATAATTGGATGCTCCAAGGTTGTATATGTATTTCCAATTGTTATTGCCTTTTGTCAAACTGATTCTTTATTATTATAAAGAATAACTTTTATCTTTTTAGGGGTAAAAGATATTTATCTGCTAAACAAATTATTTCAGTGCTGTAATTGCTCTTCAGGCATGGATTTGGAAAACAGATAAACAATATGAAAGGAAAAAATCCATGTTTCTTCTCCTACCGGGAGATCACTCAGTTTTCAAGTCTGTAACATCATCTCCTTCATTCTGTAACATCATCTCCTCAGTGTGAAAGGAAAAGACGCATGTGCTATATTCATTTACAGACTTTTGGTTTTTTTTGTTTTGTTTTGTTTTGTTTTTTTGAGACAGGGTCTCGCTTTGTAGTTCAGGCTGGCCCTGAGCTCAGCCTCTAACTCACATCACAGCAATCCTCCTGCCTCTGCCTCCCAAGTGCTGGGATTACAGGCATGAGCCACCACGCCCGGCACTGTGGTATGTGGTGCTGGTTGCTGCTGGGTGTGATCTCCACGCCCAGTATTGTATGTGGTTACCAGGGAATCGAATCCGGGCCCCTGTGCTTGCAAGACAGGCACCAGAACCACTGAGCTAACTTCCTGGCCCCAATCCACAGTTTTGCATCCCTTGCATTGGGAAATGTTACCTTTTGGGAAACATTTTGGGGTTGAAAAAGATTTATTCAGATCAGAAAATTAAAATCCTTCCTGTGGGTTTATGCTGACTTATTTTTCAGACGTTGGCACTTCCTTACACTGCAGAGGAATCATGGGTATCTGGAATACCCAGGTCAGGCACCAGTGTCAGTGCCCTGCAGGCTCAGTGTTAAGTTGGGGTTGAGGAAGGACATTTTCACATCTGCCTTTTTTACTGGTTACCCCATATAGCATCTTCTCCCAAGTGTACTGGTCACCAAAGGGACTACACTTTGTTGTTTCCTTCTGTACAAATTAAGTATAGCATTACATATTTTAGGTAAAAATAATGACTTATAAATATTTTGTGTGAGGGTGTTTATGGAAGAGAGAGAGGGAGAGAAATTTTTTATCTGAATTGTAAGGCCATAATTGCTTTGTCTAATTTGGCTTCCATGGTAGTTGTGACAGTATATAAGTATTTTTCTTTTTCTTATAACCAAAATGTTCAAATATATGAAAATGTATGGACATCTAAAAAAATCTGAGTAAAATGCAAGTTTAACTAAAAACAAAACAAAAAAAAGTCATGCATTTTTTTTAACTGACATTTTCTTGTGGAGATGGGGAAAGGAGTTTGAGTGCATGTTTTTGAATAAAATTTCCTAAACATCCTTTTTAGATATCTTTCTTCCCTAAAGTTTTAACCCATCTTGCAGCTACTGTAGCTCTACTTTTCTTGCTCATTCCCACCCTTTGCCTGAAGCTCTTCATCTCCTTCCTGTACCTTCTCAGAGTTCTACCAGGATAGCTCCTTCAGGCAGTCACCAAAAAAAAGACAGCTGGTCTTCAACTAAAGAGAGTCCGACCAGTGAAAAGCTGGTCTTCACCCACGGCCCTGTGTATCCTTGTCCCTCAAGCGCGCACATCAGAGTTCCCATTCATCTTACCAGTATGCAACAGCACAGTAGAAAGACACTGGCACTGACTACAGACTTTCAGAAGCTGTCTGCTCCCAACAGGTGGTGTGGCTTCCATAAAATTATTTACTCCTGTGCTCATCTGCCTTGTTCCAAAATGAGGCTCTTATTGTTTGTCTTTCCTACCTAATAAGCTCTAGTGAGGCGTGTAGTGAGAGAACTTTGAGATCTGGAAATCACTTTGATTCTGCTATGAGCTTTAGATATCACAGGTTAAAGGGGTCTTAGAGTAATGCAGTCCTTCCTCTCACTTTAATAATGGAAAAATGTAAACTCAGAAAGTGCTGTAAATCACTCATGACGCCATAGATAGGGACCAGCAGTGTCAGATTCCCCAAACTACGCCGAGAGTTAGAATGAGTTTTCAACTGTTGTGTGTGAACTGAACACAAATTGATCATAGGGATTTCTGTGTTGGAAGGAATGCCAATAGATCAAGGACGAGACTGAGGAACAGGGTAGGAGATATTGCTGACAGTACTGAATAGGAAAATAATGTGAACAGGTGTTCATGTGGGAAACAGTGATAAGATGTTGTAAAAGACTCTCGAGAATCAGCAGCATTTGCTATACTGCCTGTCCTGAAATGCTACACAAACATGGGTTTTGTCCAGAGTATTTCTTTTTAAAAAATTGAGTTTATTGGTACATTTCACATGTATATTCTGATCACATTCAATACTAAAAATTTACACCTGTACATGCTACACCTTGCTTCTCATTTTTCCCTTTCCCCTCCAATCCCCTATATACAAAAGTTTTGCTTCCATTTTTTAGTTTTCACTATCAAATTTTTTTCTTTCCCTTCTTTATTTTCCCCTACTCTCCCTTTACCTTTTCCTTTTGAATATTTTTTTTCCTATTTCACAATATCTACTATAAATTCTGGACCTCATTTACATCTTTACTTTCTCATGCTAGAGAAATGATATGATATTTACACATATGTGACCTATTTCACTTATGAGTGTGTCATCAAGGTACATCCATTTCAGTATAAATGACTCAAATTTATCATTCTTTACGGCTGAGTAATACTTCATTTTATAAAACCCCCCACATCTTTATCTAGTCTCCTGGTGATGGGCATATGGACTATTTCCAAGATTTAGTTATTATAATGATAACTATTATTTAGTTATGATATCTAGCAGGAAAATAGCAGGGTCAAATGTGATTTGTAATCCTAGTTTTTTTGAGAAATTTCCACAGTGGTTGCACCAGTCTACATTCCCACCAACAGTGGAGAAAGGTTCCTTTTTCCTCACAGACCCACCAGCATTTACTGTTGATTGATTTCATGATAGCAGCCCTTCTTTATTTTTGAACGATTTTTTTCCAGTACTGGGGATCAAACTCAGCTCCTTGAATTTTCCAGGTAGGTGTGGCACCACTGAGCTATATTCCTAGCCTATCCACTCAAATAGCGCCTAATTTCCAGCTATAAGTAAAGCTATAGAACAGCGGTGGATATTTGTCAGCAATTCATTTACTGGATTGAGAGAAAATTTCCCTTGTCCATGAGTCTTGAGAATCTTGTCAGTGAAATTTCATGTTAATGAAATTAGTGATTGTGCAGCTGATTAAGGATGTCCAGATTCTCATGATCTACCTACATACGTTGCCCATGTGTGAGCCTCAAGTCTGTGCTACTTGGGGGTGATTAAACCTTGGACAAGGGATATGGCCGGAATATTTCCTCTTGGGTAGACCCGGTGAGCGGATTGATGGCAGCTGGTGCTCTCCAGCTCTCAGACTGACACCGCTGAGGCATGAAGTTAGCTGTGCACTCTGTCTTTGCTTTGTGTTTTCTCATTTAAGTGTCACATGAGGTGTGCTTGGAAAGCTCATTCTCTTATCAGGTGTTACCGTTTTTCTGAAACAATTGCTTCAAGGGAAGTTTCAGTACCTCTTTCTTTGAAACAGACACTCTCCATCTGGTTTTGTTGACCACACAAGGAACAATTTGCAGTTCCCAGATAAAGTTATGCAGGCTGACTTTCACTAGTATTTTACTGCATTTTTAGCTCTCTTGTGCATTATTTACTTAGAAAATGAACGAATATTCAAAGTCTATTGCTAGTCACTTTCTCAAGTTTACACATATTCCAAGTCACTGTTTAGGAGGTACTGACACTTTTCTACATGAAGACAGCAGGGTTTGTTTGTTTGTTTTGTTGTTGTTGTGTAGTTCTGGGGATCAAACTCAGGATTTCGCACTTGGGAAACAAGTGCTGTGCACTGAGCTAAATCAGCGGCCCTGAGACAGCAGGTTTTTTTAGGTTTTTTTGAGATAGGGTCTCACTTTGTAGTTTAGGCTGGCCCTGAGCTCAGCCTCAACTCACACCACAGCAATCCTCCTGCCTCTGCCTCCTGAGTGCTGGGATTACAGGCGTGAGCCACCACATCCGGCACTGTGGTATGTGGTACTGGTTGCTGCTGGGCGTGAGTCTCCACACCCAGTATTGTATGTGGTTGCCGGGAATCGAACCCAGGCCCTTGTGCTTGCAAGACAGGCGCCGGAACCACTGAGCTAAATCCCTGGCCCGAGACAGCAGTTTTTAATGTGAGGCCAAATTCACTGAAGAGTTTTGCTTGTTAGGTGAGAGTAATAAGCTCACTCAAAGTTCTTACCATGTGGATTGGGCCAGAGATTATATATACTGCTATGGATAAAGTGTGTAACTTTAATATACACTCCCACTTTAGATTAGATCCTTGTATCATTTTGAAATTCTTATGTCTCCAAGAAATATTTTGTTTCATCATTTTAAACTCCTGAACCTATTCCAAGGATGGATTTAAGTACAATATTTGTTAAACTTATTTATTTTTTGCTACATTCACAACTCATCAAAATTTCTTTTGAAAAATTCTGAAAGGGACATTTTCAATTATGACATGACTGGACATTTCGTTAAAAAAAATTTCCACTTACACAAAAGGGAGAGTGAACAGATGTTGAGAATATGCAGGAAAAAAATGTATATATTCTGTTCTTGGCTATGAAAGATGGAGGGGGAAGAAAGTGCATAAATCTGAGAGCGCAAATGCTGAGATGCACACTTCCCTTGTGTCCCTTGCTGAGAGTATCCTGGAGACAATGCATGCTCGTGGGTCTGTGTGGCCAAAATAACCAGAAAGTGAATCCGTCAGGCTGGCGAGCGTCATGGAGGTGTGCAGCCCATGTGCTGCAATGTGGCAGAAAACCAGCCCACGTGTCTGACCCACGTGGACTTGAACAGAGACTCGCCATGGCAGCGTCAGCCCCAGGGGCGACAGAGCAGGGGGCTGCCAAGGAGACAGTATTTGTCTATAACTGGCACTTATGACCTAACTGGTGTCTTGAACAGGACAGACAGCTCTTGGCGCCGATGGACTGTTGGATGCAGTGGAGGTGTATGGAGGGAGAATGAGTACAAGACATGCTTCAGAGACGCATACATGATTACAAATCTGGCTTCGTTATACGTGATGAAATGCTAATACAGGAGGAAATGCGAGTTCTTGATCTGTTAGCTCTTTCGTATGACTTACCCTGCAACTCCATGGTGAAGAACATCATGGAAACGCTGTGACTTTGAAATTTTCTTTCTTTTTTTGAGACAGAGTCTCACTTTTGTAGTTCAGGCTGGCCCTGAGCTCATTATGTAGCCCAAGCAAGCCTGGAACTGACAGAAATCCTCCTGTCTCTGCCTCCTGAGTGCTGGGATTACAGGCATGAGTCACCACTCCCTGCCTTGTTGTATGTGGATACCGAGATCGAACTCTGGACCTTGCACTTGCCAGGCAGATGCCGGAACTACTGAGTTAAATCCCTGGCCCTAGAACTGTCAATATCTCAAATTAAAAGAGTAATAATAAAAAGGCAATTTTTTGGTGAGTGTATACTTTGGTGAAAAAAGTCACATTGACAAAGCTAGTTTGATTATACATATTGACAGAGAATCATAATTCATTTTTCATTTTGATTCAATATTAGTCCCCTTATCACAATTTAGAATTTGAAGTTTCGGGCTCCTCTACACAGTCTTCAAAGTCTCCCTTTTGTATACAGGCTGATCTCAGGTCCATAGAGAGACCCTGGCCCAGGAGTTTTCAATTAACCCCATATGGGACAAGTTGTTATAATGCTTCTTCCAGAACTCTTTAAGGGTTAAATCTGTATCTGAGACCATCTGGAAGCTCAAGTGGCCAGCGTTCAGATTGTAACTCCAGATTTTGTTTGTGAGTTAATACTAAAATTCCTGTCCTAAACCAAGTTGTTTGTAGGTCAGGCTGGTCATAACTCAAGGATCCACTGTATAAGGCTTTGTGTATGGAAGCCCATTTAGCCCAAGTTTAATTTGATTGGACACATACTATGATCATAACTATTAGATTTTTAAACATGGCTCTTCTCCATTTAAGAAGGAGGCTAGTCTGTCTGATTTCTCAAACTACTGACATCTCCAGTCATCACGAGTGATGTTTCCCTTGAAGTTCTCATTCCTCATTGACTTCTAAAGTTAGCTTGGTGCTTAGAGAAAGTTTCTCTTGCCCTCTCTCCTGTCTGTTTGAACCACACTTTATCACACAGACTAAATTTTTTTCAGAGAGCAACTCTGCCTTGTGTTCCAGTATTCTTAGAGATTTTTTATATCAGCCTTTTATGGTTACCATTTACTGTCTATGGGGCTCAAGTAAAAAAAAAAAAGAAAAGAAAAAGAAAAAAGAAAAAAAGAAAGGATCTCTTTGGAGAATAATCTGAATGGCATAAACTATGACTGTAATGAAAATGACACCTTTCTGTAGTCTTTACCCAGCGGTTAGCTCAGGGACCTATGCCACATATTCCCCCCCACTTTTACATTATGGATTTTAACAGAGAAATGTCTCACTTTTTGAATAAATAGCCCAGGAGAAGCTGCTCCACCAAGCACATGGTCCTGCCCAAACTCATGTGGTGTTAGAATGAGCAAATTTTTGAATATTATTGTGCTGATACCTACAGTCCTCTCCAACTCCTCACACAAACTCACACATCCTGGAAGTTTTGAGTAGGTTATTATTTTGTAAAATCCTTCTGGTTTCACCCTAAACTACTTTGGATGTTTACAGATTGGTGTTCACTGGTTACATTTTTTGTACAGTGTTGTCCTTCTGCTACTAACAAGCTGTGCAGACTTGGGTAGTTCTTTAAGTTTGAATTTCATTGCCTCGCAACCAGGAGAGAGGTCTAAAGAAAAGGCATTTGTATTCAGGGCACCAACTTTCTTCCCTTTACCCATGATGGAGGCCATTATTCCCACCAAGTATCCATGTTCTCTGACTCCATGTTGCCAATAGGACTTGCAGAAGAGCAAGATGACTGCTTACCTGGCTGCTTTGGGAACGGGTGTTGCCCTGTGATAAAGGAATGGATTTTCTGATGAGAATAATTTAAAAAATTTCTTTAGGTTCTAATTGGGAATCTGAGTCATGACGCTGGAACATTATGTTGGAAAATGTTGGCCAAAACCCAATCTGGTGTTATGCCTCAGACTTTCACACTTAGCTTATTTTTCTTTAAGTTTTTTGTTCTTTTTCCAGCCACCAGACTGAGAAGGCCTTAGAGCCACAGCCTTACATGATTAACTAAGAGCATTGTCACTTTATGTGGAGACAATTCCTTTATGTAAAAGCATTTATAAAGAAACACTAGAGAAATAATACTAGCTTTCACTTCTATCTGTTTTGTTTTATAGTTTTATTGATGGTGATTTCTACCACAAAATAACAAGTCCTTAGTTTCACATCTTGTTTATTTATCTTTGTACTTTTATGGCTATTGTGGGGTCTGAATAAATGAAAGGAACAGAACTGAAGTAACTCCTGGCGTATCAGATCTGCGGATCACAGTGGTAGTCCTCTTATCTTACTTCCCCTCCTTTCTACTTATGTTAGGAACATAAGGCCATTCGTGAGAAGAAGGCAAAATGGAGATATTTAAAAGACAAAGCGAGAGCTGCTTAAGGAATTGCTGTGAGCAGAAGAGGATTTATAATGGGTTTATGTAAGGTATGATGAGTGTAATAAGCTCCAGGCTGGAAGGACAATCTACATAGGTTAATTGGTGACTGTACAGAATACATTTTCAGCCCTGTCAAAATCTTCTCCAGCAGAAAAAAAACCTCATTAAAATACCATTTTGAGGAAACCTGGAAAACCAGACATAAAGAAGGCTAAAAATAACCATCTTAATTTGACCTGATAGTTTCTCAGACATTGAAGTAAATGCCTTGAGAAGAACAGAGAATATACATAATATATTTAAATGCAACTTCTTAGAAAATGAGATGATTTAGTTGGAGTTAGTTTCAGTCCACTGGAGACTTCCCAAAGCCTCAGCATTTATGAAGGCTGTAAAAATCCATCCCTGAGTAAATGTCCATCTCCTTTGCAGGCAATGCATACAACATAGCGGTTAGGCTTGTCTAAAGTTGTGCTGCTCACGGCAAGGAGAATGCTAAGAAAAAGCAGAATGGCTTCTGCATTACTCATGATGGAAGATTCTGTGGCTTCCAGATTTTTTATTTTGAATTCAAATCTTTATTGGTACATTATGAATACACATCATCATCACATTCAACATTAAGAGTTTGTACCAGAATATGACATGACTTGATTCTCTTGATTTTTTCCCCTTCCTCCACCCACCCTTCCACCCCCACCCTATTTACATAAGCTTTGTTTCTTTTTTTGTTGTTACTATCACATTCTTTTCCCCCTCGTTATTTACCCCTACTCCCTCTTGCCTTTTAAGTATTTTCTATTTCACAATATCAACTATATATACTAGAACTCATTTACATCTTCCTTTTCCCATACCAGAGAAAAGATATGATATTTACACATCTGTGATCTATTTATTTCACTTATGAGGATGTCCTGAAGGTATATCCGTTTGAGTAGGAATGACTCAATCTTATCATTTTTAATGGAAAGGTAATACTCCATTCTATTTCTGTCATCTACTTCATTTATCCCAAGACTGTAGATCATTGTGGAGTTTTTAATTGCAGGTAACCTATGTTATCTACTTCTAAACTTTTAATTTTGAAATAATCTTAGGCTTATTGAAAAGCTGAAAATGAGAATTCTCTTTACCCTGGACTCAGGTTCCTTCAGTGTTATATTTTACATAACTATAGGACATTTGTTAAAACTAAAAAATTATGTAGTGTAATGCTATTAACTAAATTACCAATTTTCCCAACTTCATCTATTTTACCATTAATGTCTTTTCAATGTTGTAAAAATCAAGCCAGGCCACCCCCTCATCATGTTTGGATTTTACTCATATTTGTGCTTCTGGTATTAAGGACAGTGAGAGAACAAACTGAAGAGAACAGATAGCGCGTTTCAGAGTCAGGTTCTTGGTGGTGGTGGTGGTGGGACTGGAATGGCAGCCAGGAACACGACCGATCCAGACCGAACACCTGCCAGCTCATGGCAGATTTTTGTCTTGATGGCTTCAATGGAGCGGTGGGAGCAGCCGTCCACTCCAGAGCTCTCGCTGAAGAGTGAGGGGAAGGAGCACACAGTGAGTACAGAGAACCTAGAGCAGTTACCTATGGCAAAAGGAGCACAGAACAATAGTTGGTGGAAAATAAAGGCACACAGATAATTTTAGAGAAGAGAATGGGAAACTGGTTTGTTGTGTGAGGAAGGGGAAAGTTGAAAAGGTGGAGGTGGGTGAGGAATGAAGACTATAAAAGAAGAGATAACTAGTGAAGTAACATCTAAGGTAGTGCCAGGAAATCCGATATGGGGCTTAGGTGAAAAAGCCAGCCTTTGGCAAAGCAAAAACTTTCTTTCTAAAAGAAAGAAATAAAATATAAGAAGGCTGGATATCATTTATCTACTTGCTTGTTTCCAAGTTCTTCATCTAGATTTGACAACTTCTAGATCTTTAATAGAAATAGATTGTGAGACAGAGAAGACAGGTTAGATTGTAATAGGGGCTTGCAGAGGGACTCATAAAGATTGTTGAGATGTCACCTGTGGGGTAAAGACGACGACATCAACTGAGAAGGAAGGGAAAGAATGGCAAGGCACTGCCGAAGGTTTGGAGATACTCAGTTTGTAGGATTTTGTCTCACTCAGAATCAGTCTCTGGAACAAGTGACACATTGGTGCTATGTGCAGGCTGCCAGACTCCCCAAGGACACGTTAGGCTTTTAAAGTTCACTTTTCCATTTCTGCTTATATTAGTCCATCATTGGTCAAATCTTTCACTTTGTCTCAGAATTCAGTAACAGGCTTCATTTAAATCATAAAAAACTTTTGTGTTGGAAATTCATGGAGTAACCTGGAAAGAAGAATGGAAAATTTCTACTTTGTATGAAATGATTCTAGCAATGCTCATCCTCATGAAAAACAATAATGATAAGCAGAAATTTTGGATTATCTATTATTATGGAATTATACCATGTATTTTACATATGCCTTCAAGGATCTCAGTTTCAAATGTGGGAGCTGAGTCTCAGATTCTTCCAATATATATTTTCCAATGTACTTATGAAGCATTCTCCACATGTCAGGTTTCATTTGAGGTAAGTGGGATACGTCGGGAGTAAACAAGACAAAGTCTTGTGAAGTCACATTTTAGCAGAAATTCCAACTGCATAAATTATTTGCTAATTGCACACATATAATAAGTAGTTGCTGTGCCTTCTACTAATTTTTAGGTCCCTTGTATCCATTCCACTTTATGATAATGACTTATTTTTTGGGGGGAGGATGTGCCACTTTCTATATTTTACCCAGTTTTGTAGGACTGTTTATTACAGTACCCTCTTTTCCCCAGGCCAGACTATACAGATGACTAGTTTTGATGAGGCTAATTGGATGCTTCTCTGAAATCTGAAACTTGTATATAGAGGGAAGAAAAGTACTGAGAATCCCTGAAAGTCACCCATCATTCTGGCTTCCTGAAGATGTTTTTGAAATGAGATCCTCTGGTGTGCTTGTGGTTTATATCTTTTTTGAGTCTGATTGCTTAGCCTTCCCTTTCATTCTGAGAATGCCCTCCTAGAATTCTTCCATCATCGTCATCATCATCATCACCATCAGCAGCAGCAGCAGCAGCGTACTTTTTGCCTACCTTCATTTTAGTGTCTGTTTATACCATCCAGGAACCTATATTTGTCTCATTCAAGAATCAATCCCTGTACTATACTAACCTTTACTAACATACATTCCACAACACATGAGAGCACCCAAGAGATTATTCCATGTTTTTTTTGGGGGGGGTTACTATATACATTTTGATTTGAAAGTTTCTTGTCTGTAGACAGAGCTATGTGATGACTTATCTATATTGATTTTGAGCATGATTTAGACAGGATAAACACTGATTCATATCTCTTGGGAAATGGAGCAGGTTAGAATGACAATTTAATTTTTACTCAGTTGGTTCTTCTAGCTGTGAAGGACTTTGAGAACATGGCGATGAGCTCATGGCACTTCATGTAGTTGTTGACATTATTTCTGCCCCGTGAGCCCAAATGACAGCTCTGCTCACCTCAGGAGCATGCACTGCTACAGTCTTATTCTGCTGGCCCTGTCAGTGAACATGAGCACAGGAGGAAAAGCTGAAACCTTTCTCTCACCTTCAAGCATCACCTATTCTTGTGGAAACATGGAGATGTTGTTCCTAAGGTCCCTGCAGAGCGGCAGCATTGCATGAGCACTACAGTACCGTTCACCTGGTATGTAGCTAGAGTCAGAAAACAAAGCATCCCTGACTTCTCATTAGGAATTGGCTTCTTGCCTATTTTCTTGCTGCTGGCCCAGAATCCATTCTTAGAATTTCCTCCATGGCTATTTCCTCATGCGTTTTCTTGGAGTTTCAGGCTCAGAACTTAGCTTTAGATTTTTTTCTTATCTGTATGCCATGAGTTAACTCTTGGATGTGCTTAGTGTGGGCACAGACTCTCACAACTCTTCCTTGTCTTGAAATGAGGACTCTGCCTCTGTTTCTCTGTTGGGTGCTATCAAATATCTGCTCTGTCACTTAGAGGTCTTCATAGGTAGGAGGTCAAGCCTTGTACAAGGACACAAATGAGTGTCCACATGTTCTGAAATTATAAAATTTTACAACTTCTAACACATTATTAAATAAAATGACTTAGGTTTACCTACTTTGATTAATATAGCTTCATGATGACGTGGAAGGTCGGGTTTCTTGGATTATTAACAATTCCAGTCCTGAACAAGGGCAATTCTGGATCCCCTTCCTGTTTTCTGAGCTGCATCTTGTAAAATGAAGGGACCGATGTGCGAATCTTTGGGTATCGCAGACCATAGGTGTAGTTTCCTTCGTTATCCCTGAAAACAGCCTTCTTGTGACCATTCTTTGGGGGTAAGGATGGTCTTTTAATTGATGCTTTTGCCCTGAGGATGAAGAACCTCAGTAAGAGTCCTTTTTTGGATCTGAAAGTAGGCAGGGAATTTTCCAGGGAACTCTAGAGTCCAGGCACAGGAATAATGGTCCTCAGGGAGAGATGTAGGATGAGGGTAGACAGCTACTCTTGGTTCCAGGGAGACCTTGATTGAGAAGGGCCGTGGTTGGAGAAGGCCAGGGATTCTCTTCACCCAAGTTTAACATTATGATGTCCTCACTGTCATACATCAGTGCAGACAGGCTTTTTAATTTCCTTGGGATCATTTAGAGCAATGTGATGGTGTTTTTGCACTGAGTTTATCTTTAAACTCAAGGAAAAGTGTAAAATATATTTGGGAGCTATTTCTAAGGAGGTGATGGATACAAAAGTATTCAGTTGTCTCTGGTTCTTGAGATTGTTATATAAATGATACAACTAGCTATATTAGAGAATACTATAGATTACACCAACAAACTCAAATTCAAAACTCATGTGCATGGAAAAAATTTCCATATAGTCCAAAATATCAGTAGATATTTTACTCTTAGTTCCATTCAAGAACTAATGCCAAGTTGCCTCATAGCTACTTTGTCTTTATTTAACTCAGTATACATTCATTGAATATTTATTGTGGTTTGAATTCTGACTGGAACTCTACCTTGAGTGATAAGAAGTGCATTGCGGGGAGAACAACCTGGGAGAATGTCTTTGAGAATCAAATTCTATTCTTTGTAAAATGGAGATAGCGATTGTGCTTACCTCATAGGAATGCTGTGAAGAGTAAGAGTACCAAATGCCCAACATACAGCTGTTCTCACTAAATGTTAACTATTCCTGTTATGTTTGGGGAGATCAAGACAAAGATAAATGAATGAGAACCTGCTGACTTGTTTGAAAAACTGGAGAATAGCTTGCATAAGAGGAATGAAGCATTAATTTAGATTGGGTTGTGTTATCTGCAGAGGGGTTTACATGTATGAAGTAGGGGACTCACTGAGTGTTTGGAGGAGAGAACTAATAGGAATACATTTACCACTTAACATAATTCATTCACATGGTATCAGAGAGGATGGGAATGAAGATGAGGATGGTACAAGGATCCTAGGAAGACAGAGATGCCAGAACAGTCACAGACAGTGAGTGCACCAGCCCAAGAGAAAATTCTAATGGGAAATAACTGGCAAGGGCATAGGGGTGGGTTGCTCAAGTCTTCTGGAACTCACATCTCATAACCATTTGCGCCATATCCCAGACATGCTTTCCTGGGTTTTAGTCACACTTTTGTCCTATTCTTTTCTATCTTCTTCCTCCTTCTTTTCAGAATAGAAATGTTTACCACCTACTACTGTACATTGGGATTATGTAGCTTCTTTTTTGAATTTTATAGAGATTCACAGCTAAGAATTTCCCCTGGGTCAGTGCTGGAACTGTTGAGACTGAGGAAGAGATGGCTATTCTTTTAGTTGTACATAGGATAGTTCCATCATATTAGGCAAAATTATGAACTCATTTCGTATTTGGAGATTATGGCTGCAGGAGTTATAAATAGAAATCAGGTTGACAAGGGGTGGACGTGTGCAAGGTGATCTTAATTATCATCTTGATTAGATTAAGAGACTCAGTGGAAGTGATGGAATTAGGAGTTGCTTTACTCCTCAGTAGAGTAATCTGCTGATATTGACAGCTGAAAGTGCTGTTAGGAGGTGAGGCCTGATTACAGGAGGTAGGTTGCTGTAGGGCTGCCTTTGGCAAGTGCATTTCTTGCTTGTGCTCTTCCTTTAGGCTCTGCTTCTTGGTCACCATGAAACATACAACTTTGCTATGCCATTTCCTTGTGCCACAATGTTCCTGCCTTTGAAGCCAACCAAGCATGGACTGAATTCTCTCAAACTGTGAGCCAAAACCTCTTCTCTAAGTTGGAGGTGTTGGGTATTTTGTCCCAGCAAAAGGAATTTTCAAAGCTGAGCTTTGAAAGTGGACAGGAGCAGGACAGTCATAGAAGTGACCCTGGAGGAGGCAGCTTTTAGCTCAAGTACATTATTATCTTTCCTTAAGGTATGTGTCTTCTTTCAGAACCAAAATATTGTTTTGCATTACAGATTGCCTGGTTGGTCTTGCTCTATCTGAACATCACAGAGTGTAAAAATAAAATGGTTGCACTCAGAATCTTTCCAGCTTTCCAAACTTCCTCGACTGGAACACATTAAAACAAGGAGATTGTTTCACCGAAGAACTTCAAGCCAGCTTTAAGGAGTTATTGACAAAGATGCTGTGCTGTGTCTTGGCTTAGGATGAGCTTTTCTAGCACTTATAGATAAAACTAGTACTTTCTGCTGGCCACCGAAGTTGTACTAAAAAAGTTTCCAAAATATTTCTAAAAGAAGAGAAACCAAGGACATGATTGCTGAGTTCAAAATCTAACACTTTGATGGTCAACACAAGACCCAGAAGATGTCAGGATGCCTTTCCTGAAGGTAATTCAACAGCGCGACAGAGAGTATACAATTCCATTAATATAGTGTTCTGATTTGTTCTGTCCCTGTGAACATTTGAGCATCCTGGTTGAGCAGAGTCCAAGTACTTATGTAATAATTTTTATGGGACTTCTGAGGATAATGACATAGGTTGTAGAGAGTACATACAGAAATAGGAACAGGGCTCTTAAGTCTGGTAGGTCCACACCTAATGAGATATGAAACATTGAGTAGGATTCTGATACTAGTTCAAAGTCCTGCTCTCTACATGGTGATAATTCTTAAAAGCCAAATTGTCTTGGTTCTTATCCAGCCTGCTATCATTTCCCTCCTGGGGCTACATGTCTGTGCTTGTTTCACATATCTTATCGGGAGTTGCATGCAGTTCTTAGTCTCTGCACCTACAAATCCTCAAAGTTAACTTTCCACACAGGATTTTAATTCTTTACATTTCATCTAGCAAAATGCTCCATGCAATTGATATTAACTTTGGCCAGGCATTAGTCCCTTGTCCCTGGATCTGAAGTTCTGCTACCTGACTGTTCCAGCCCTGTTCTAAGTTCTCTTTGCTGGCTTTGTTCTGCAGTTCTCTGCAGCAGTGTTTCCAAACCCTGGATGCCCTTGAAAATCGCTTGGGGAATTTTTAAACATAAAGATCCCCAGCTCCCGGACAGAATAACCAAAATCTCTTAGGAGTGAGACTTGAGCAGCAATTTTTTAATGTTCCTTAAGTGATTCTAATGGGAAGTCTGGTTTGAGAAATACTAAGATTGAAATGGGGAGATTTTAATGCTGTTTCCTTTGGTAAGAATCCACTTCCTTGGTGAATGTCAAAAGTAAATGAATTATATGAATCCATGGTATAGTGATACTCTTTATATAGCTATTAAACACCTCCCTAGCAATAGCAACAGCAGCCACTGGAGATTGAAGTTGGTGGTTCTAATTTTTCACCTTATCAGGCCAGGTATCTATATGTGACTGTTATTTACTAGTGGCTGAGATTATATGGCTGCTAAAATAAATATTCACACAGCTATTTTGTTTGAATGATTGATACACTGCAGAAGTATTAGTGCTGTTTATATAAATATCAATCCTGTTTCTGTCGCAGCTATAATTGACTTAAAATTAATAGTGGAAATGATGTTTTACTATAGGTTATTGACATAGTTTGTAACTTGTAACTTAAGTCAATTGTTTCTCTATCCAGCCTTATTGGTTGTTTACTTCATGTAGACCTAGGATATAAAACTGATGAAATTCATTTTTTTAAAATTATCTTTATTGGTACATTAAATATACACATCATGATTGCACTCCATAATGGGGATTTGTACCAGTATAAGACACAACTTAATTCTCATTTTTTCCCATAGCCCCACCCACCCTACCACCCCCCCATATATATAAAATTTGTTTCCTTACTTTTTTGTTACAATCTCAACATTGTCCCCTTTCA